>JAWKAU010000966.1:0-23000 GCA_033398695.1 Orobanche coerulescens
CCGAGAATCATCACTTGCGAGTGCGATGCCACGATAACTTGTGGGTATGTTCGATTGATGTTTGACCGGGTAGGGACCTGTGAGGCCTTTGGCGGCGTGTACTTGCGAGTACAGCTGGTGTGTATGATTTGACCATAAGGTTATCTAATCGGTTAGGTGTGTAGAGGGCTCCGAGAATCGGTACTTGTGAGTACGAAGTCAAGATAACTTATGGGTGGTTTGAGTTTGTTTCGCTAGCCAGCTCGGGAGGGTCCTTAGAGGCCTCGGGTGGGATTTGTGGCTTCGTCCCGGTCCTAGGCGATGCCTGTGCGTGTATGTTTTGTGAATGTGTTTGCTCACCTCGGGAGGGTTCGATGGGGCCACGGAGGGAGTCCAATGGTATAGCCCTGGATTCACGAGTAAAACTTCACGAGTGCATGTGTATTTTATGTCCGTCGAGGACGCGTGACGTGGGTTTTAACCTTGTGTATTGTTGTTGGTTTCATTTGTGAAAACAAAACCTTTGGGCTGTGACCCCTGTTGATTTTCGAAAGAGAAGGATTCGGTAATCCTAAATTATTTTCTATTAAACCTCTTGATGGCATTTTAAACTGTTTTATAAATTGTTTCCCCTAATTGGTGATCTTTCGGTTTTAGAATGTTTTTCCCAAACTCTTGCCTCGGGAAGTACTTTTCGTTACGTTTGGATTTTTGAGGATTCCTGGTTATTGTTATTCGTGGAATATGAATTGTATGACTCGTATTTTGCACTTTGTTCTTGCACTAGCAAAACAGTGGAGTTTTGCTAACCCCTGAGTATTCGGGGGGTGGATGTCTGTTTTTGCATTCAGGTTTTGGGAGCATTGTAATATACGTAACTTTCCTTTTTTAGCAGTTTCCATTTTTGGTGTATGTCTATTTTTATCGACTCGCTTGTAACCGTTTTGACATTGTAAATCTACTTTATTCTTGAAGTTTTTCCATTTGGACGAGTTTTGGAGATGTTTTCACGTAATTTCGTTTTATGACATGTTTTGCCGTATGAACATTCGATTCTCGTAAAACTCGTTCTTTTTAGTTGTTTCTTGGTTTGTGAAAGTTCGTATGGTTGAATTGGTCATGTTGAGACTTTCGGTTTGTAAATACGACGTCGTTTCGTGATTTTCGGGCACTTGGGAATCTCATTTTCGTTGTCGCATTACGGACCCTCCGATGGCCGGAATTATATTTTCTTTCAGCGCTTAACTCCGTCGTATTGTATACTTCGTGTTTATCTTTCTAGAATCTGACCTTGTCGTGCGTTTCGAGTTTTATACCTTCGCAAGAACGCATCATCCGATCGGCAAGATCAATCGCCGCGTGGGTAGCGCACGCTACTCCTTGTTACCTTGCATGTGCTACCGATGTGCAGTTAGCGTATGCTAACTCGTTATTGTTAGCGTGCGCTAGCGAGTGGTAGCAGTAGCTACTGGACCGTTTATAGCCCCGTTAGCGCGCGCCATCTATGATAGTTAGCGTGCTCTAACTACACGTTTTATATATATCAGCGGGCAGTTCAAAAACAGCATTTTTCACTCTTTTCTTCCGTTTTCTTCACGGGGCGACTCCAGAGGGCGATTCCCTTTAGCTTTGATCGGAGAATTCTTCGTATTCCATCACCGTAGAATCGTGTTAGCATATTACCATCAGCGTAATCATCCTCCATCGTCCGAATCCGAGGTATTTTCTTCAGGAACCCTAACTTGTCTAACTTGGGGGTTTTCGGGTTTTTCGTGATTGATTCCGAATTGTTTATGTATGTTGCGAAATTTCTTACCGATTGTTGTTATTGGGTGATTCCCAATCTATTTTCCTCGAATTAATTCGTGAATTGTTGATACGGAGAGATTTTGCGTAAACCCTCGCCCGTACCGATTGATCGTTCATTATCGTAATTTACAATCGGGGTTATGGGTGTATTCCAATCGATTATTGTTGTCTGTTGGGACTGAACTATGTTGATCCTTCATTTAGGAACCGTCATTTTCCACCCGGGCCGTTCGTAGTCGTATTTCATTTTCGATTCTTCAAGAATGTCTCAAAGGCAAGTACTTTACATTTGTTTACATGTTCTAGTATTTGAATTGTGGCTATTCGTGGTTGTTGTGGATGGATATGTGTATGTTGACCTAGGGACGGTCCGACGGGGCCTCTAGGGATACGTATTGCCGTGTGTGTGCATATCATAAGCTGTGGTTAACCACCCAGGGATGTCTGACGGGGCTCTGCGGGGTACGGTGGTCGTGAGTCTCGTACCAAGGTTAACATTGAATTGTTTTGTTGGAGAAAATGTGTTTTGTGCTTGTGCATCGTATAATATTCCGGAATATAAATGATTTCTAAAATAATTTTGGCGCATATATTCATCTGATTTGAATGTAGTTCAAATGGATTGTACTTGCACTAGCAGTTGTCGCTAACCCCTTAAATGGGGGAAATACTTTTGTATTTCAAGTACATGTCTTGGAGATAAACGAGCACTTGAGCCGTTTGAGGATGATGGGCAAGCATGATACTGTTCAGTAGTTGATTGTTGGTGTTCTGTTCTGTCGGTTATTATTGATGTCTTGTTTTGGGATTTCTGTATTATAAAATTGGTTTAAGTACTCGAGTATTTTCTTTTTAAAATTGTTAATGTTGTGTTCCCATTTTGGGAAATGGATTGATGTCGGATTTTATATGTCGGATTGTAGTCTTTTATTTGAATTGTCATTTTGTTGATGATTGCATGTTGTTGTCGAATGTCTTGTTGGTACGTTAGCCTGGTGAATTCCATAGTGTGGGGTCCACGACGCTGTAATATGCCCTGATCGTCTTGGGGGTGTTACAAGCATAACATAGGGTCGGCACGAAGGATGATGAAAGATGATCGATACTAATCACATGAGGAACCATACGTTGTTGTATTGGTTGTAACACCCCCGAGATATTCGGAGTATATTACAGCGCTGTGGACCCCTACATGGGACCCACCAGGCTAAAACAAGAAAAACACCACTCGACTAACCAACCCAGTTAGCAAAGACACACATTTAAATAATACAACCCATAAAGATACGCCCGGAGCAACCGGCGTAATAAACATCAACCGACAATATAGCAATTTGAGTTAATACAAAATGTAGTTCGGGATGAAAAGCCTAAGTATTCGCGAGTACAATCTATATGTTTATAAAAGTGGGAAACAACCAAATCGAAGTAGACGACATAAATAAGAAGACCCAAATACACATGTCAACGACCCTGGCCAACATCCTCGTACTGTCCCAGCGCTCGTTCGTCCGGAAGAACATTACCTGAAATCCATAACAAGAATTTCCCCAAAACGGATCCCCAAAGGGGTTAGCAATTACGCTAGTACAAGTAATCAAGGCAAACCAATTGCTTACACATTTCATAGTACAATGCACCAAATCATTTAAAAAACCAAAAATTAGACATGCCTTTTCCAGAAACAAACAGTCAAATAATCAATTTGCCTAGGACCAGGACGCCACCATGAATCCCACCCGAGGCCTCTAAGGACCCTCCCGAGCTGGCCATTTCATAAAACAAATCATGCACACGCATCGCCTAGGACCAGGATGCCACCATGAATCCCACCTGAGGCCTCTAAGGACCCTCCCGAGCTGGCTAGCTAAACAAACTCGTGAATCCAGAGTAAAGTCATAGATTCCCCCGGGGCCCCGTCGGACCCTCCCAAGGTGAGCAAAGCACACACAATATACATTACCATTCCATGTTAAGCATAAAGGTTTCCAAAAATACTTGCCTTGAATAATAGACGATGCAACGAACGGAAGGAAAAACACCGACGACCGTTAGGAGCCGATAATCACGAACCTAATGATGCGAAGAACACAATCACAACCAATTCTAAATGAATACGGAATTGAAAAACATCCGAAAACCCGCCTACGATTTATGTGTATTCGTATCAAAACAACGACGAGGCCAGATCGCGACCAAACCCTCTCGATTATGCAAATATCACGAAATGCACCATGAGTTCGTAGGAGAACAAGAACACTAACGAGATTAATCATAATCATCAAGGATTAATCAAAAACACGGAGCAAAACGAACAATATAACCGAAATCCCCCAAATCCCCCAAGGCAGGGTTATAAGAGATTTTACCTTGATTCGAAGATGAACGATGGATGATTAGTGATAGGTGGATGATATGATACTTGAATATGCCCTTACAATGGAGTTTGGATCAAAATCGGACGAACCCTAGCCTCTGCCGTCGCTCCCGTCGTGAAGAGAAAAGAGAGATGTGAGAAATGAGGAAAAACTGGGCCGCTGCCAGTTTATATACTGGCAGGTGTTACGGCCGTAACACACCCCACATACGGCCGTCACATAGGAACATTACGGCCGTAACTCGACTCTCTTACGGCCGTAACTGGCCTCTGGAGAGAAACTGGGCAAATTTGACAAATGACACATACGGCCGTATCAAGAACACCATTACGGCCGTATCTACACTTACGGTCGTAACTCAAACATGATACGCTCGTAACTCAGGACTGGACCTGGAGGCAAGAAACGAAGCCTTGTTACGGCCGTATGAAGGAAGCCTACGTCCGTAACTCTCGATTATTACGGCCATAACATATACGGCTTACGGCCGTAACATGGCCTGTGACAGCAGGCCATAGTCTGAAGCACTGCCCGACGAGGAGATGATCGGAAAGAGAAAAAATAACAAGGTGTATCCACGACCAACGGATACACTCACCACGGATTTGAGTCAGAAACCAAAAAGTTACGATGAAGCGTGATTCCAAATACCCGAAGGCTCAGGAACAACAAGGATAACAAGAGTACCCTAAACTTAGGGAAATTACGAAACGGCCCGAACGTCCAAAAAATCGCGATACAACGTCGAATTAACAAACCGAAACTCACAACACGAACAACTCAACTATACGAACTCGTGAAACCAAAGAAATTACAAAAGCGAACGGGTTCTACGAGAAACGAACGTCCATGCCATAATACATGACATAAAACAGAATAATATCAAAACATCACCAAGATCGTCCCAAATGGAGAAACTCCAAGAATAAAATAGATTCAAAATGTCGACATGGTTACAAGCAACCTACTAAAAATGAAAATACACCAAAATGGGAATATCGGAAAAAGAAGAAAAATGCGGATATTACATTCTACCCCTCTAAAGACAAGTTTCGTCCCGAAACTTAAGAAACAAAAACCTAAGGGTACTTAGCATGCATGCTATCCTCGGTTTCCCAAGTTGCCTCCTCGACACCGTGTCTCGACCACTGCACCTTGACCAAAGGGATGGTCTTATGCCTCAGTCGTTTATCTCGGTGCTCCAAAATCTTCAAGGGACGCTCCTCGAAGGTAAAGTCCTCAGCAATATCGATCTCACCATAATCGATGATATGACTAGGGTCCGGTACATATTTCCTCAGCTGGGAAACATGGAAAACGCTATGCACGCGACTCAATGCCGGAGGTAACGCCAAGCGGTATGCTAACTCACCGACTCTCTCGAGAATCTCGAAGGGTCCAATAAATCTCGGACTCAACTTCCCCTTTTTTCCGAAACAGAAAACTCCTTTCGTCGGTGACACCTTCAGTAAAACGTGGTCTCCCACCTCGAATTCCAAAGGTCGACGACGAACATCGGGATATGACTTCTGTCGACTCTGGGCAGTCAACATCCGCTCCCGAATTAATTCTATCTTCCTCCTCGTCTCTAAAATGACATCCGGCTCGGTCCCGACCAAATCAGACACCTCATTCCAACAAATCGGTGATCGACATCGTCGCCCATAAAGTGCCTCATACGGTGCCATCCGAATCGACGCGTGCCAACTATTGTTGTACGTGAATTCGATCAATGGCAAATGCTCCTCCCAATCATTGCTCCAATTGAGAGCACAAGCACGCAACATATCCTAAAATGTCTGGATAGTGCGCTCCGACTGTCCATCTAACTGGGGATGAAAAGAGGTACTCATACGCAAACGAGTACCCAACGCCTTATGCACTGCCTGCCAAAAGTGTGATACAAAATGGCCATCACGATCCGAAATAATAGACTTCGGAGTACCGTGGAGTCTCACAATCTGCGCGATAAACACACGGGCCAACTTCTCCAGGCCCCAAGTGTCCTTGATGCCCAGAAAATGTGCCGACTTGGTCAGACGATCAACAATCACCCATACCATATTCATGCCCGACCTCGATCTCGGCAAACTCGTAATGAAATCCATCGATATATCTTCCCATTTCCATTCCGGAATGGGAAGTGACTGCAATAACCCGGACGGTCGCTGATGCTCGATTTTGACCTGCTGACAAGTCAAACATCTCGCTACAAACTGCGCGACCTCCTTCTTCATATCATTCCACCAGAAATTCCTCCTTAGGTCCTTGTACATCTTACTCGAACCAGGATGAACGGAGTAAGGTGTAGCATGGGCCTCGTGCAAAATACTCTGTCTCAACTCTGAGTCGCTCGGTACACAAAGCCGACTCTGGAATCTCAACACACCATCCTCGTGAATCACAAAGCCAGGAGACTTTCCCTTAAGAACGTTCTCTCGGATTTGAGTAATCATCGGATCCTCCAACTGCTTCAGCTTAATTTCATCGATCAAAGACGACGAAATCTCTAAAGCACAAAGTTGCCTGACAGCTCCAGGCAGCAAAACCTCAACATCTAACTCGATCAGAACTTGTCAAGCTCGGATCGAGACGTAAGGATCTCAAGCGTTCGCAATGCAACCGGTTTACGACTCAAGGCGTCGGCCACGACGTTCGCCTTGCCCGGATGATAAAGGATTTCGAGGTCATAATCCTTAATTAACTCTAACCACCTCCTCTGCCTCATATTCAACTCCCGCTGAGTAAATATGTATTTTAGACTTTTATGATCGGTAAAAATCTGACATTGAGAGCCGAAAAGATAGTGACGCCAAATCTTGAGCGCAAAAACGACTGCCGCTAACTCCAAATCATGGGTAGGGTAGTTAAGCTCATATGGCCTCAACTGTCTCGACGCATAAGCAATGGTCTTGCCGTGCTGCATCAACACGCACCCAAGACCCTGACCAAGCATCACTATAAACAAGAAACCCCCGCTGCCACTCGCAACGCCGAATCGGAGTCGAAGTCAAACATCTCTTCAGCTACTCAAAACTCGATCGCCTCTCTCGCTGCTCCGCATGAACTTCTGACTTCTAGAGCAACTGTAAGTGGTCAAGCTAGTTTCGAGAAACCTCGCGAACCTACGGTAGTCGCCAGCTAAACCCAAAAAACTACGAATCTCCTTCACATTCGTGGGCGGTGCCCAATCCAACACTGCCTCAATCTTCTGCGGATCCACACGAACCCCCTCGGCTGAAATTACGTGACCTAAAAACATCACTTCCTTCAGCCAGAACTCACATTTCGAGAAATTCGCATAGAGTTGCTCGGTTCTCAAAATGTCTAACACTACCCGCAAATGATGGGCATGCTCTTCCTCGTTCCTCGAATAAATAAGAATATCGTCAATGAAGACGACGACACACTTATCCAAATACTCGATAAAAACTTTGTTGATCAGCTGCATGAACACCTCCGGTGCATTAGTTAACCCAAAAGGCATAACTACAAACTCATAATGTTCGTATCTCGTCCGAAAAGCTGTTTTAGGCACATCGGACTCCCTCACCCGGAGCTGATAGTACCCCAATCTCAAATCGATCTTCGAGAATACCGCTGCTCCCTGCAACTGATCGAACAAGTCATCAATCCTTGGCAAAGGATACTTGTTCTTGATGGTCACCTTGTTCAGTTCGCGATAGTCGATACACAAACGCAATGAACCATCCTTCTTACACACAAACAGGACTGGTGCGCCCCAAGGCGAGGCGCTCGGTCGAACATACCCCGACTCAAGAAGCTCACTCAACTGCTTCTTCAACTCGGCCATCTCTGAAGGTGCCATGCGATACGGCGCCTTCGAAATCGGAGCCGCGCCCGGCTCTAATTCTATAGCAAATTCGACCTCATGATCCGGTGGCAATCCCGGTAACTAGTCAGGAAATACATCAGGAAACTCACTAACGACTGGAATCGATGAAAACTCGTCTCCTCCGTCCTCTGCCTTCAAGGCATAACACCAATAACCAGTACACCCCTTTCGCAAGAGCCTCATCGCCTTCAAGGCGTTAATAACGAACTTCTGGTTTCCTCTCTTTCGCCCCGCGAAAGAGTGATCGGTGCCGTCATCAGCTAACATAGTGATGATTCTCATGCGGTAGTTCATGATTGCGCCATGCCGCTCGAGCCAATCATCCCCGAGAATCAAATCCTCACCCTCAATACTCACAACAATAAGATTAGAGAGCCAAGCCCTCTCACAAATAAACACAGAACAATCTCGGACCTCTCGATCGCCAATGATCCTATCACCGCTAGGAAGTTTAACGATGAAAGACTCGCAAGGCGACAAACAGTCGAGACCCAAACGACGTACACACTCCAGTGATATGAACGAATGCGTAGCACCAGAATCGAAAAGCACACTGACAGGATGAGAATGGATATGAACGGTACCTGTCGCCACAGTGGCCGCTGGATCATCGGCCCTCCTCATCTCATAGATACGCGGCTGGGCAGAGCCGACACTGGAAGCTCCTCCTCTAGCGGGCTGACCTCGACCTCTACCTCGTCCGGCACCTGGCGGAGGCTGCGGAGCAAACGAGCCCTGATTCACACTCGGCTCCACAAGTGCTGGAAAAGAAGCCTGAGCACCAAGAAGCTTCCTTGCCCGCTCACAAAAGAAAGCCTTGTGGCCCGACTGACCACAAGTATGACAAGTTAGAGGTGGGCGAGAACACTCTCGGTTCCGATGGCCCGGCTCACCACAGTTAAAGCATTTGATATCCCGAATGGAGGCACTGGCAGTACCCCGATAGCCCCCAGAGAAACGAGCCGAACTTCCTCCAGGAATATTCGCAGACTGAGACTTCTGCTGACCTCCACCCTTGTGACCCGAGAAATTTCTAGTGGATTTCTGTTTCTTACTCTCCCGAACCGCTTCACTAGCTGTTACCGACATATCATAGGCAAGAGCTCGACTCTGATAGTTCTTCAAGGTAGTACAGACGAGCCCAGACATGTAGTCTCGAATCGAAAATTTCATCCGCCTGGAAAAATGGAAGATTTTGTCGCTCTCCTCGACAACTTGGGTCTTCGCATAGCCCAATTCTTTGTTAAAATCGGCGATAGCTTGGAATATGGGAATATCCCGTGGTTGAGCATCATAGAAGGCATGGACTCGAGCCTGTCTAACTGGCCACGGGCAATATTCAGTCTCCATCAATTCCTGATATTCGGCCCACGAAGCAACATGGTCTTTGGGCCCAACGGCCTCCCACCAATCCATAGCGTCCCCAGTAAGAAAGTACTGGGCAATAGGGACCTTACGGTCCTCGGGACAGTTGGTGGCAACGAAGACCTTAGATATCTCCTTGAGCCACCCCTCCCAGCCGATCGGGTCTGATGCTCCTAAAAACTGAGGAGGATGCATCTTGATGACATCTTGGAGCCAACGGTCTGCTCCGCCCCGATTAGCATGGGCCTGATCTGGATTCTGAACCACCTGGGCTATAGCCGCCATTTGGTTTACCATTTGCTGCATAACGGCCGCGATACCAAGGTCGGCGCGCTCCTGAGAAGAAGCATGACTGTGACGGTCACCGGTACTGCCGGCTGCCGAAGAATGCGACGTGGCTGCCCCACGTCCTCGGCTGCGTCCACGACCACGACCACGACCACGACCACGGTTTCTTCCGGCATCCATACTGGTGTTAAGAGATAACAGAAGTATATTGATGATGAGTAAGGGAGGAAAAAGCAACTACGATTCGAAAAGCGGAAATACAATGCAAGAAAACAAAAGACCGAATAAGAAAACTTACGAGCACTAGAAGTATCGAGATGCTGGCAACGACGTGACAATATGCAAGACAAAACACAACTAGACCCAAATAACCGACAAGCCTAGGTGTCCATAAACCTAGCGCGCTCCGATACCATTTTCTGTAACACCCCCGAGATATTCAGAGTATATTACAGCGTCGTGGACCCCTACATAGGACCCACCAGGCTAAAACAAGGAAAACACCACTCGACTAACCAACCCAATTAGCAAAGACACACATTTAAATAATACAACCCATAAAGATACGCCCGGAGCAACCGGCGTAATAAACATCAACCGACAATATAGCAATTTGAGTTAATACAAAACGTAGTTCGGGATGAAAAGCCTAAGTACTCGCGAGTACAATCTATATGTTTATAAAAGTGGGAAACAACCAAATCGAAGTAGACGACAGAAATAAGAAGACCCAAATGCACAGGTCAACGACCCTGGCCAACATCCTCGTACTGTCCCAGCTCTCGTTCGTCTGGAAGAACATTACATGAAATCTATAACAAGAATTTCCCCAAAACAGGTCCCCAAAGGGGTTAGCAATTACGCTAGTACAAGTAATCAAGGCAAACCAATTGCTTACACATTTCATAGTACAATGCACCAAATCATTTCAAAAACCAAAAACTAGACATGTCTTTTCCGGAAACAAACAGTTAAATAATCAATTTGCTCAGACTGTGACGCCACCATGAATCCCACCCGAGGCCTCTAAGGACCCTCCCGAGCCGCCATTTCATAAAACAAATCACGCATGTGCATCACTCAGACCAGACGCCACCATGAATCCCACCCGAGGCCTCTAAGGACCCTCCCGAGCTGGCTAGTGAAACAAACTCGTGAATCCAGAGTAAAGTCATAGATTCCCCCGAGGCCCAGTTGGACCCTCCTAGGGTGAGCAAAGCACACACAATATGCATTACCATTCCATGTTAAGCATAAAGGTTTCCAAAAATACTTGCCTTGAATAATAGACGACGCAACGAACGGAAGGAAAAACACCGACGAACGTTAGGAGCCGATAATCACGAACCTAATGATGCAAAGAACACAATCACAACCAATTCTAAATGAATACGGAATTGGAAAACAACCGAAAACCCGCCTACGATTTATGTGTATTCGTATCAAAACAACGACGAGGGCGGATCGCGACCAAACCCTCTCGATTATGCAAATATCACGAAATACACCATGAGTTCGTAGGAGAACAAGAACACTAACGAGATTAATCATAATCATCAAGGATTAATCAACAACACGGAGCAAAACGAACAATATAACCGAAATCCCCCAAATCCCCCAAGGCAGGGTTATAAGAGATTTTACCTTGATTCGAATATGAACGATGGATGATTAGTGATAGGTGGATGATATGATACTTGAATATGCCATTACAATGGAGTTTGGATCAAAATCAGACGAACCCTAGCTCTCTCGCTGCCGCCTCCCGTCGCAAGAGAAAAGAGAGATGTGAGAAATGAGGAAAATCGGGCCGCCGCGCTTATATATCAAGGTGTGTTATGGCCGTAACACACCCCACATACGGCCGTAACATAGGAACATTACGGCCGTAACTCGACTCTCTTACGGCCGTAACTGGCCTCTGGAGAGAAACTGGGAAAATTTGACGAATGACACATACGGCCGTATCAAGAACACCATTACGGCCATATCTACACTTACGGCCGTAACTCAAACATGATATGCCCGTAACTCAGGACTGGACCAGGAGGCAAGAAACGAAGCCTTGTTACAGCCGTATGAAGGAAGCTTACGGCTGTAACTCTCGATTATTACGGCCGTAACATATACGGCTTATGGCCGTAACATGGCCTGTGACAGCAGGCCATAGTCTGAAGCACTGCCCGACGAGGAGATGATCGGAAAGAGAAAAAATAACAAGGTGTATCCACAACCAACGGATACACTCACCACGGATTTGAGTCAGAAACCAAAACGTTACGATGAAGCGTGATTCCAAATACCTGAAGGCTCAGGAACAACAAGGATAACAAGAGTACCCTAAACTTAGGGAAATTACGAAACGGCCGGAACGTCCAAAAAATCGCGATACAACGTCGGATTAACAAACCGAAACTCACAACACGAACAACTCAACTATACGAACTCGTGAAACCAAAGAAATTACAAAATCGAATGGGTTCTATGAGAAACGAATGTCCATGCCATAATACATCACATAAAACAGAATAATATCAAAACATCACCAAAATCGTCCCAAATGGAGAAAATCCAAGAATAAAATAGATTCAAAATGTCAACATGGTTATAAGCAAGCTACTAAAAATGAAAATACACCAAAACGGGAATATCGGAAAAAGAAGAAAAATGCGGATATTACATTGGTTCAGTTGTATTTTATTTCCGCTGCAGTATATTTTCCCCGTTGTACGGGAGCATTGTGTATTCGACCCCTGCGTGGGCATGTATTGAGTTGTATGTATTTATTGAAAGACCAAATCGGTCTACAGAGTCATTTTTAGCCTTAAAGGCATTGTTGATATGTTCCACGTTGTCTACCAGCCTGGTAGATCCTTGAGGAAAGGGTCTACGGCGTGTAATATCCCTGAGTGGATTGGGGGTGTTACATAAATGGTATCGGAGCCAGGTTGTGGAAACCTAGGCTGTCGGGTTTAGTGGTGTCTGTTGAGTTTTATCTTGTCGGATTTTGTCTGACTAAGTCATGTCACGACGCGTCGTCTGAGTTGGTTGGTCGTGATTAGTATCGTAGAGCAATCATCATCTTCGTGTGACCTGTGGATGTAAGTCTCCCTTCTTTGTTATTGTGCCTCGTCTGATGCGAGTTACTTGTATGATTATTCGTTTAGTGATGGAATCCTTCTGTGGATTTTGATTTCGTGATATATGGGTATTCTACTCTCATATTTTATTTATATAAGGAGCGGTGTCACTGCTAATGTATCTTCGAACGGTATTTTATTCGCTGTGTGAGTTCTTTCAAAATGACTTTTAGTATTTTGCAAACTGAGTTTTATTTCGTAAAACCGATTCTCTAAATCGAGTTTGGGCATTTTGGCCTTGAATGTTTTATGATGGTTAGACAAAGGATTTTGTGAGTTTCGGGCATTTTGGCCTATTGAATTTTTGAAAACCTTGAGTATCTTAGAAAATAAATTTCGAGACGCACATTTTAAAATGAATTATTTTTTCGTGGTACTTACAAGGTGCCACAATATGTTTCAAAATTCTTCTACCTCGAGGACCAAAATGTTTTGAGATATTTTCATTGATTTAGAAACGCTTTTGCTTAGGCCTGAGGGTCGAATATTTCCGAAAGTTTTTCACGAAAAGAAAGTGTCCTTATTTTTATCGAATGCGAAATGGTTTTCCAAAGTCTCGATAATGATGTTTCACGTTTGTACTTTTTTTGAAGGGTGATACTCAAGATCAATCGGTGTTTCCAAAATTAATTTCAAAAGGTGGTTTTCATTTTTTTTAAAACCTATCGTTCCTGTGTGCGGTCCGGTAATATTTATATGATGTCCGCACTTTCGTTAGGGTGTTAACCCCCGAGTTATGCTTGAATTGGTGATGCGAGCATTGAGTCGTTCGCCACGCATTTGTTATGCTAGCCCTCTGTGAGAGGTGTAATGTGGTATTTAATGTTGTCGCCTCATAGTGAATTGCATGTTGTCGCACATGTGTGAGTTGTTTAAGCTTGGGTTTGTACGTTGGTGTACATGTGTGATTGTTTCATGATGTTATAATTACATGTTGGTTATCGTTCGAGCCGTTGAGGTCGCCGAACGATACCGTCGTTGCTGTGGTGTTTGTGAATGTATTACTTTACGATGGTAATCGTTGTATATGATATGTGTTATAATTCTCTGTTGTGCTGAGTTGGCATCTCCGCTATGTTGTTTTGCGACGTTATGCCCCATTGTATCTAGCATTTGTATTTTCGGTATGCCGAGCCGAGGTGTTTCAACCGCGATGTTCCGGGGCATGCACGTGTAAATTGTCCTTCTCGTCAATAATGCGTTTCAAGTACGGACTTGAGGGACACATAATTCAGTTTTGCGAATCGGCTACCGAGACTTTCGGAGTTCGCGCTTCAGCACAGATAACAGGATCGGCTGTGAGAGGCCCATGGGAGATTTTTCTGTCGGTTGCTTTTTGTGTTGTTACCTTGTTTCTGTTGTTGTGAGTTCCGGGTACGACATTTCTTTTATAAGAGGTCGGATGTAATACCCATACTATTTTTGACTTCTGCAGTTTCTCCTTCTAAATTCTATCGATTTGCACGTGTTCGTCGATACTTTTTGAACTTGTTTGATGTCTCGGTTTTCATCGTTCGAACTGGTTGTGACCTTCTTTCAGATCGATCTGTTTATCATTGTGACTTTTCCGAGTTCGGTTCGATTATTGTGAACCTTGTTCGGAAGTAACATCTTTCACTTTCTACCAGTTCTTTTAATGTCCGGAGTTGAAGTGGGGACTTTGGAGTCATTGTTCGACTGTTGTCATTCGATCATTGTTGTTCGATCGTTGTTACTCGATCATTGTTTTTCGATCGTTGTTGTTCGATCATTGTTATTTGATCGTTGTTGTTCGATCATTGTTATTTGATCGTTGTTGTTCGATCATTGTTATTTGATCGTTGCTGTTCGATCATTGTTGTACGATCGTTGTTGTTCGGTCTTTGTTGTTCGGTCGTTGTTGTTCGATCGTTGTTGTTCGATCGGGGTTGTCTGGATGTTGTTGCCTGATCTCGTACCACGTAGAATTGTCGTTCACCGTTAGTCAGCTGTTTCGAGTGTGGCCGGGTGGGTCACCGAGCCGTGCATTGTGAGACGGTAGCTGAGAGATTTGGGGATTGAGGTTGCGTCTCTCCTCCGAAAGGACACAGAAATGCCTAGTGTGGTTTTTGAGGATTTCGGCGTAGTCTGAATTGTTTGTGATTGTCCTTGTGAATCGTTTGTGTTTATTTTCTATTTTCTCGACTGTGCGTGTTTCCTTGTAATAGGTGCTTTGTATTATCTACTTGATGACGCGTGTCATTTGTTGGATTTATTATAAGTCTACCGGCGATGTTGTCTTGGTCGTCGTGGATCGTGTTTTCAAGCCGTGTATTCTTTTGCGTTGTTTGGAACGTTTCGCCGTTGGGCGTTAGTTACGCATTCTTGTGTATCTCATTGAAATATTCCTGGTGGTATATTGTTTCACCCTACTTGTTTTAAGTTTCGGGACGAAACTACTTTTAAGGAGGGTAGAATGTAATACCCGCAATTTTGATTTCCGGTAATTTTATTTTTTTGGCGGATGTCCGTTTTGACGACTCTCTCATGACCATTTCATCATTTTGAGAATATTTAATTCTGTCCCTTTTGATGTCCGAATTCGTTTCGTTATCGTTTTGTTGAGTTTCGTGTTCTTAAGCGGTTTTTCCGCACTTGAGTTCGATTCTTGCGAATCTCGTCCGAAACTGTTGTTTCGAGTTTCTCGTAAGTTCATTTAATGTTATTATTCATGTTGCGAGCTTCGGCTTGGAGTTTCGATCGTGTATCGTGTATTTCGGACGTTTTGGGCCATTTTCGTAATTTCCTAAAGTTTGGGGTAATTACTTTCCGTTGTCGAATTTTGAGCCTTCGGGTGGTCGGAATCGTGTGTTCTCTTAGTGCTCGAATTCATCTTTGCGAGTACTTCGTAACCGTATCTTTTATTCGTATTCAGGTTCGGGCTGGGTCGTCCGCCATCGGAGATGGCCCCGGCCGAGTCATGGTCGGGCATGTTGAGGCCAGCCACTAGCCGAGTTACGCCTAAGGGCCCGGCAGCTACAGACGTAAGGCCGACACGCACGTAAGCCCCGGGCCGGTTACGACGTAATGATGCCGCATTTCGGCAAAGGAGTTCGCCACGGCCGGTTACGTACGTAAGCCATGGCCGATTACGTACGTAAGGCGTCCGGCAGGCTGTGTATTTAAGACCTAGCAGACGGGGTTTTCATCATTTTTCTCACTCGTTTCATCCTCTTCCGCGGTTGTAGATTTGAGGATCATGGATGGATATTGTCAGGTGTTAAGTCCATGAAGTCTTGGAGTTCATATCATCAATCGTCCATCCTATAACATCCTTTGATCGAGCGAATCATGTTAGATTTTCTAGAAATCTAGTTTTGGGGAATTTGGGTGTTTTGGTTGTTTTCATCCGTTTAATCCGATTTAACTTAGGATTGTGATGGATTGATGATTATTTAAATGTATTATATCATTTCCCTTGTTATTCCATGGTTGGGTCGTATCGATTCGTTGTTTTGATCGAGTTCTTGATCGACGCCTTGAAGGTGTCCGGTAGAATGTCATAGAGGGGTTTTCGGGCGTTCTACAAGTATTCTTCCTCGTATGATCATTGATTTATTAATTATATGATGTTAGGGTCGAGTTTCTTGCGAAGAAACCGTATTGAACCATTCCGTTCGTCGTCGTCTTCCTTTTCGATGGCATCGGGCGTTTCGCAGCTTCCCGGTTGAACCGCGTTCGTTAGAATACTTGCGTGCCCATTCCTAGGCAAGTACCTTGTCCATACAATTCTTGTTTTGTGAATATGATAATTAGTGATCGCCTCTATGTGTTTGTTTGATCGTTTGATTTGAACTTTCAAAAGATTCGGTTTAGCCTCGTTAAGGGCTCACTTTCAAAACGCGTGTGTTTTGTGAATATTGTGCCCCGTGAATGATTAAGTGAGCCCTATGAAATATCTTGTTGTTGTTATGCTTTGATAATATATATATATATACACACATATTATCTCTTTTTGGTGCGTTATGGTTTGACGTGGTGTTTTGCTAAGTGTTGGTTGCATTAACTCATGATTTGATGTGTTTGTGATTATGGCAAATGTGAAACCCTTGTTGTTGTGAACTCGATGCATTGAAGATTTGACCACAAGGTTATCAATTCGGGTAGGTCTGGAGAGGGCTCCGAGAATCGTCACTTGCGAGTGCGATGTCACGATAACTTGTGGTTACGTTCGATTGATGTTTGATCAGGTATGGACCTGTGAGGCCTCCGGCGGCGTGTACTTGCGAGTACAGCCAGTGTGTATGATTTGACCATAAGATTATCTAATCGGGTAGGTCTGTAGAGGGCTCCGAGAATCGGTGCTTGCGAGTACGATGTCAAGATAACTTATGGGTGGTTTGAGTTTGTTTCGCTAGCCAGCTCGGGAGGGTCTTTAGAGGCCTCGGGTGGGATTTTTGGCTTCGTCCCGGTCCTAGGCGATGCCTGTGCGTGTATGTTTTGTGAATGTGTTTGCTCACCTCGGGAGGGTTCGACGGGGCCACGGAGGGAGTCAAATGGTATAGCCCTAGATTCACGAGTAAAACGTCACGAGTGTGTGTGTATTTTATGTCCGTCGAGGACGCGTGACGTGGGTTTTAACCTTGTGTATTGTTGTTGGTTTCATTTGTGAAAACAAAACCTTTGGGCTGTGACCCCTGTTGATTTTGGAAAGAGAAGGATTTGGTAATCCTAAATTATTTTCTATTAAAACTCTCGATGGCATTTTAAACTGTTTTATAAATTGTTTCCCCTGATTAGTGATCTTTCGGTTTTGAAATGTTTTTCCCAAACTCTTGCCTCGGGACGTACTTTTCGTTACGTTTGGCTTTTTGAGGATTCATGGTTATTGTTATTCGTGGAATGTGAATTTTATGACTCGTATTTTGCACTTTGTTCTTGCACTAGCAAAACAGTGGAGTTTTGCTAACCCCCGAGTATTCGGGGGGTGGATGTCTGTTTTTGCATTCAGGTTTTGGGAGCATAACATAGGGTCGGCATGAAGGATGATGAAAGATGATCGATACTAATCACATGAGGAACCGTACGTTTTTGTATTGGTTCAGTTGTATTTTATTTCCGTTGCAGTATATTTTCCCCGTTGTACGGGAGCATTGTGTATTCGACCCCTGCGTGGGCATGTATTGAGTTGTATGTATTTATTGAAAGACGAAATCGGTCTACTGAGTCACTTTTAGCCTTAAAGGCATTGTTGAGATGTTCGACGTTGTCTACCAGCCTAGTAGATCCTTGAGGAATGGGTCTACCGCGTGTAATATCCCTGAGTAGATTGGGGGTGTTACAAAATCATGCGTTGGGTAGTTTACTTCATAAGGTTTCAGCTGTCGTGACGCATAGGCGATCACCTTCTCATTCTGCATCAATACACATCCGAGTCCTTAGTTCGAAGCATCACTGTAAACTATGAATCCTCCAGTTCCCCGAGGGAGTGCTAAAATCGGTGCCGCCGTCAATCTCTTCTTCAATTCATCAAAGCTAGACTGGCACATCTGCGCTCACTCAAACTTTTGAGTTTTCTCAGAGTAGTAAGTCGGGCGGTAAATTTTATAAAACCCTTCCACGATGATAATATCCAAAAAGTCCTAAGAAACTCTGGACTTCTTTCACGTACTTTGGAGGCTTCCAATCCATAACTGCTTCGATTTTCTGGGTGTCTACTCGGACTCCTTCTGCTGATACCACATGACCGAGGAACATTACTTCCTTTAGCCAGAATTCACACTTAAAAAAGCTTGGCGTATAATTGCTCGTTTCTCAGAAGGTCTAGAACAATCCTCAAATGTTGCGCATGCTCTGCCGGGCTCTTAGAATACACCAGAATGTCATCAATGAACACAACCACAAACTTGTCCAAATAATTGATGAACACTCGGTTCATCAATTGCATGAATACAGCCGGTGCATTAGTGAGACCAAACGGCATCACTACAAACTCATAATGTCCGTAGCGAGTTCTGAACGCTGATTTTAGAACATCGAATTCCTTAATCCTCAACTGATGATATCCCGACCTCAGATCGATCTTAGAAAACACGGTTGCTCCTTGTAACTGGTCAAAAAAATCATCAATTCGTGGCAACAGATACTTGTTCTTAATTGTCATCTTGTTCAGTTCTCGATAGTCAATACACAACCCAAGCGATCCATCCTTCTTCCGGACAAAAAGAACTGGTGCACCCCAGGGCGAAACGCTTGGATGGATATAGCCTTTGTCCAGTAACTCCTCCAGTTGCTTCTTCAATTCGTACATCTCGGTAGGTGCCATATGATACGGCGCCTTAGAAACTGGTGTAGCTCTTGGTTCCACCTCGATGGTGAATTATACATCCCGTCGTGGAGGTAGTCCAGGCCATTCGTCAGGAAACACATCCGGAAATTCATTCACAACAGGAATGGATGAGAGTTCTAGTTTTCTACCTTCTTTCTTCATTGCGTAGCACCAGCATCCGGTACAGCCCTGTTTCAACAATTTGACAGCTTTCATTGCCTTGATCATCTTTCCTGAGCTTCCTGGTTTCCATACTTCAAATAGTATTTCGAAACCATCGTCAGCTATCACTGAGATATTTCTCCTTCGGTAGTTTACAACAGCTCCATATCGATTAAGCCAATCATCTCCGAGTATCAGGTCGTCTCCTTGCATTTCTATCATAATCAGATTCGAGGGCCACTCACTCTAAATGATATAGGAAATCTCTAGTTTCTAAGTTTCCAACAACCCTTTCTCCACTCGGTAAACCTACAACATAAGGCTCACAATTATGAAAACCAGAGATATTCAAACGAATTACACAATACAAGGATATAAAAGAATACATAGCTCCTGTATCGAATAAAATGCTAACTGGTTGGGAAAGGATCTGAACAGTACCCGATGCGACAGCAGCAACCTGATCGTCTGTTCTCCTCATCTCGTACAGATATGGGGGAACAGATCCGGCACTCGATGTCCCCTTCTGGTCCCACTGTCCTCTGCCTCGTCCGTGACCAAAATTCTGAGGCATCTGAACACTTTGCTGCGTCTATTGGATACTGGCTTCCTTTTGAACTGGCTGCGATGTACGGGCTCTAAAAGACTTTGCAACCTCTTCACAGAACACTGCACGATGTCCCTCTCGTCCATAATCGAAACAAGTCACGGTAGGTAGGGGCAATTTCGTAGATAGTGCCCCGTCTGGGCACAGTTAAAGCACTTCCTGGTTACATCCGTCGTGGCTGATGCTGCTCCGAAGTTCTTTCCGCTCTTAGACGGGTGCGGAGGTTTTTTGAAAGAATGAAAGGATGACTGGGCCTTGTGGGGCCCACTACTCTTGTGCTCCGTGAAACTACCGGAGACTTTATGCTTCTTGGATTCTGCAAACTTCTCCATTGTTGCTTCCTTGATCTCGTACGCCAATGTTTTATCCTGGTATTGACGGAGAGTGGTACATTCAAAACCGGACATGTACCTCTGGATTTCTGGTTTCATTCTCATATCAAAATGGATCATCATTTCTGCATCTGTTCTTACCAGATGTCGAACAAATGTCACCGTTAAACGCCTTAATTGCTCGAGATACCGCACATCCAAGGTTGTGCAGAGAAAAATTCCCGAACTTTGGCTTCCCTCACAGGACGAGGGCAGTACTGAGCTTCCATCATCAATTTAAATTTTGTCCATTCCGCATCATGATCTACAGGCCGGATGGCTTCCCACCATTCGGACGCTTCCCCTACCAGAAAGTACGGAGCAATATAGGCTCTCCGGTCATCAGGGCAATTAATCTCGGCAAAGATTTTCTCTAATTCTTTCAACCAATGATCCCAGGTGGGAGTCTCAGAAATACTGTCGAATTTAGGTGGTTGCATATTCGCCACCTCTTGAAGCCATCGGTCGCCTCGATTTCCCATGTCCGGGATACCTTGCTCTCGATCTAACTGTTGTAATCCAACTGCCACCTGCATTCGGTCCACGACCTGGGCGAACTGAGTCATCTGGTTCACCACCTGACGAAGGATTTCGGGTACAGCAGGTTCCGGTTCATTATTAATAGATCTCTGTGGCTCGCCTGAGCTGTGGCTGGCCTGATTAAAAGGCGAAGGTTCTCTTTCAGCATTCATTCTTCCGCGTCCGCGACCGCGACCACGTCCACGTCCAACTCTCAACATACTATAAGCATAATTACTCAATATACAGGAAACAATATCATTCTAATGTTCAAGTATAAAGAAGTATAACATGCAAAGGACGAGATAGAGTTTAGGAACTTACAACCACCGCCCGCACGAAGATGTAGGCAGTACAATGATGTTATTCACGGCCGGTTACCTCAAAAGACATATATGACCCCTATTTTAACCCAGCGGCCAAGATATCCATAATCTTAGCTATGATGCCATATTCTGTAACACCCCCGATATATTCAGGAATATTACAGTGCCGTAAATCCTTTACATAGGAATTTACAAGGCTGAAGAAATGAAAAGGCAATAACAGATACCAACTTATGAAAGTAACTGAAATAAAATACAAACAGTTCTGACCAATACTGTGAATACAAATATCCAAATGAAAAGTATTAATACATCATCAAATCCAAATCATCACAAATGATTACATACTCGAGTACTTATTAAAACAACACAATCAACAGACAAATAAACCTGGGTGGAACATCACTCTGCACCCTCGTCGTCATGCAGCTCCAGTGGTTGTTTCCCTGCTCTCCTGGATCCTGAACATAAACAAATGTTCAACCCCGAAGGGGTTAGCATAACGATGCTAGTAAAAGTACCACAACATATTATTCAACATCTCACGAAGAATAATAACATGAATGACAAAATACCAATGAGTCTCCTCCTACGAGAAACTCATAAATAACATACACAAATGATAATCACAACATGATATCACTACATATACATGGTAATTCCGACGATCCAGTGTTCACTGCCTAGAACCCATAATGATCCCGTCAGACCAACCCGTGGTGGAAAAATCCGTCAGATGATCCAGCGCACGCTAGCATAGATCCCCCGATGATCCCGTCGGACCAACACAAGATGGACATACAACAACGACATATATGCACAAAAATATGTATAACATTTATACATAGAACAATTAAAGTACTTGCCTCGATTCGATGACAAGAAAAATACTCCCACGAATATTAAAACGCTCGAAGGTCGCTCCCTTCGATCAATTACGTTGCTAAGCTCGAACCTTAACAAAAGAAATAATATAGAATTCATCTCAAATCGTACGAACATCTAACAATCCAAATTACGGTCGGAAGTTCGTAAAATGAAACCTGCCTGACTTGCTTAACGTACGTTACGTACCTTTGGTAGCGTATGTTAAGCCTACTCGTTAGCATACGTAAATGACAAGGTCTAGCGTACGCTAACTATGTATCGACAGTTCTTCTTTGATCAGTCGATTGACTCGTCTGATGATATATCGTACGTTACGTACCAAGCATAGCGTACGTTAACTATGCCCGATAGCGTACGTTAACTACAAAGCTTAGCGTACGCTAAACATGTATGACAGTTCCTCACTGGGCAGATGACTGTTCTAAGCTTACGAAATCTTCAATGATTAATGTACGTTATCTCCATACATATCATGCTCATATAATTACGAATGATCTTACAGAATCAAACATCTTCGGATTCAAGGATAAGTATATCATCATGGTGATCATACTCCAATTATGATTTCAAATTCTCATGCGAAGTTCGGTGATCTAAGGTTGATGCGTTAGATTCTAATATCATCAGTACATTCATATTTCACTATAAAGATGACTAACAAATCCAACTTATAAGAAAGGATACAACCTTCGATGATTCTTTCTTAAGTCCGTTTAATCAAAAGTGATATCTAGTCCAAGTCTACGATCAATATGGCAACGTTATTCAATACGGAATATCAATCTCAGAATATTTCTCTTATCATTTGACGTGATAGGATTCCAATTATGATGTTTTCAACGACGATATCTTAAGCATAAACATTCCAACTTCTAAACATGATGTTTGGTTGAATAATTCATCAATGGAACTTAATATCTTGATAGTATGATCTTCGTATCCTTAAGAATCACGAATTCAAGGTTGGAGATAGTATAACATACCTTAAGATGAAGATAACACCGAGACAATAGGTAAAAATCCAAC
>JAWKAU010000967.1:0-23000 GCA_033398695.1 Orobanche coerulescens
GTAGTAGCACCACCTAGCCAGCCTGGTGGCCTACACTGTACCCCGACTGAGAACGAATGATTGGGATCATTCAAGAACCATTCTGTCGTGAATACCAGTAAACGTATAAACCCTTCTTTCAAATGTTCCTGATCAAGTTATAGGGTCACGGTCAGTCAAACCCTATCTGTACTTGATGCTATGCATGCGTTAATGCAAATCGAGATCATCGAGTTGTCGTGTATCTAATACAACTAGCTCCAATGCTTTGGCCAAAGACTTATGATCTGATCTACCAATAACCGCATAGGACATATAACCCGCTCACTAACGGGAGAAAGAATTCTATCTTGGTATTCGCAGACTGCTACTTGCCAGTCAAGATGCACGTCGAGGTTGACCCCCGCCTTCCGGTTTACAGGGTCGAACTACTCTAATGAAAATCTTGACGTCACAAGAACATCCCTACTAAATCCTCAAGTCGAAGGTTCACGAATACCTATCACAACCTTTCGATTCAGTCATTGACTGTCCCGGAGTGAAATCCGTGTGACGAATCGAGGGTGAGTCGGTTCGAGTATACTAATCCAATTAGCATACCTATAAAGTGTGCTCCCACTAACCATTAGTGTTCGACAGGCACTCTCCATGTCAAAGAACACGTCATACAAGTCTTCACATAAACTTAACGCCCAGTCAAGTTTCATCGATTTGCGAACGATTAAGTATTTGAGCTATAACCTTTCCAGTGCCGACCCCCTTATCCAATAAGGAGTG
The DNA here is from genome assembly GCA_033398695.1 of Orobanche coerulescens. NCBI lineage: Eukaryota > Viridiplantae > Streptophyta > Magnoliopsida > Lamiales > Orobanchaceae > Orobanche > Orobanche coerulescens. Next base: position 757 of record JAWKAU010000967.1, read on the forward strand.
GAACATTTTGCTCTCAAATACACAGACTAGTTCTTATATGTTTATTTACGAGATAGGAATGCCAGTAACTACTAGTAAATAAAGAAACATTCATTTGCCTTATATAAATGGTTTACATAATTACAAGTACAATGCCCTCACTCAACAACCTCTGAGTGGCATTCGAGGGCATACTCCTAACACGAACAACCTTGAATAACACAATTACCAACAATCCGTTAAAAATACGAATCAAACACGATTATAACGAACTCAAAATGTCAATACGACTAAACCAAGTTCATTGGGGCATTATATCGAATATGTTGTGGCCAATCTTCGATTGTTAACAACCAAACCTCAATAATACCAACATCAAATCTCCAAAAAGTGTTTCAAACCAACAAAACATCTTCAATATGATCAATAATCTAAAATGAATATCCAAATTCATGATTACAACAACAATTAATCGAAAACCCCCAAAACCAACTCAATATTCAAAGTGTTCTTGAATAATTGATAAGTGGTAATTTTACCACATTTTTCTAGGATTTTATACTAGGTTTTTATCTCGTTTCGTGACTAATGTGCTCGTATTTAGCTTATTTATGATTAGTCGAGCCGTATTACGCGTTTGGGTTGGTTTTAGTGTGTTTGCAGGTTTTTAGAGCCAAAAGGACCCAAAACGAGACAATGGACCGAGAGTCGAGTCAAACGGACGGAAGAAACGGATTTTTGCAAAAGTCAGACCACCTATCGGGCCAGCCTATCGGCCGATAGGTGCGTCCGACAGGTGTTCCGAGCCCTATCAAGTGAAGTCGACCGACAGACCACCTATCGGGCCAGCCTATCGGCCGATAGGTGCGTCCGATAGTCTGCTCCGCGGGTTCTCGTGTTTTGACGGATTGTGACTCTTTTGGATAGATTTTGTTTCCTAGATTAGTTCGAATCGGGAATTTAACTCCCATAGGCTATATAGACCTCCTTCCAGACCTAGTTTATGACCCTCCATCATCTTTTATCATCCTTTATCATCTTTAGCACATTTTTACATTTTTTTTGGCAAGATTAATTCCTTGGAGACTAGAACTTTTCGGAAAGCAACAATTATTATTATTTTTCTACTTTTTCGGAGATTGAAGACTCAGAGTTCATCCAGAAGGGTTGTAATCTCTCTTTTCATATTAATAATATGTATTCTCCATCTATTTCTTGTTTAATTTCAATTATGTCTGGCTAAATCCATTGATTGATTCTAGGGTTAGTAATTTTAATTGATGTTCACATGATGTCCCTTTGATTACCTTTTTACCTTTCATCCTAGGCTTGTGATCAAGATGTGTTAAATCTCATGCTAGATTAAAGGGCCCTTAATCGATGCATGTTAGCTAATTAATTTTGCCCTAAGGATTAATTAATTAGTGGAAATACTTGATGCACAATATGATTTGATCTTAAGACTCGAGTGGAGTAAGATAAATCATAGATAAATAAGTTGACGCTTTTAAGTGATTTAAATTCTTTGAGCCTTGCGGGAAAAGGGTTTAAATTAACTATCTTTCTAGGTTGCCTTGATCGGAATTCTAGATCGGCTGAGTGATTATTTCTAGGATTGAATTAAAATTTGGGGAAAAGGAATCAAGTGAATGGATTGTGTGAACTCAATTAGATGATACTACCCTAGGATCAATTAGTTTTCAACTTGTGATTTTATCTTGCTAATTTGCTTTATTTGCTTGATTTAGATAATTCATCTTTTATTTAATTTTTATTTTTCGATTTTTAAAGTTAGATAATTAGAAACAAACCAAATTTTCGGATTCCTAAATAGAAGTCAAATTTTGAGTAGAGTTACTTCCTTTATTTTCGACATATCAATTCCCTTGGGTTCGACACCTTGGAAATACTTCGAGGTTTTACAAATTTTAAAATTGATCGGATTTGAAAACCATACTACGCGAATTTTCAGCGATCAATTTTTGGCGCCGTTGCCGGGAAATTGATAGAAAACTTAAAGGGAATATTCGAAAAAGAAGAGATTGTTACTTTAGGTTGTATACTATTATTATTAATATTCGATCTCGTTTCCTCACATCTTGTTTTCTCTTCCTTGTAGGCGGTGCATGATCACAAGATCCCAAGGAAAGGACTTATTTCCTTTGGATCCGGCAATCGAGAAGTCTTCGAGGAGGAAGAAGCAAGAAGCGAGAACCGAGACTATTTCTATACCTATCGTTGATACCATGGCCGGCATTGTTGACCCACCACTAGAACTCGCTCGTCCCGAGAAGATCCCTTTGAATGCCCGCTTTCGACCGAAGCTGGACGATTATCAAGAAGGAGGTTGGGGGAAGATTGATGCCAACAACTTCGAGCTTAAGCCGTCCCTCATCGCTACGCTGAAGTCTCAAACATACGGAGGAGGAGTTAATGAAGATCCAAACGCTCATCTTGAGTCGTTTTTGGATATATGTGCCACCATCAAGCAAAATGGAGTGCCTCCGGATGTCATTAAGCTCCGCCTATTCCGGTTCTCCTTAGAAGACGATGCGCTAGATTGGTACAAGAGCCTAGATCGGAAGGAAATTGGTACTTGGAGAGAGATGACTCGGTTGTTCTTAGCACAGTTCTATCCTCCCTCGAAGGTGCAAAAACAAATCAACGATATCTTGCAATTCGAGCAATATGAGGATGAATACTTATACGAGGCATGGATCCGATTTAAGAAGCTACTTCGCAAATGCCCACAAAGATGGAATTGACAAGGAGGAAATCTACATTCGGTTTTATCGGGGTTTGACGAGGAAGGCTAGAAGAGAGTTGGACTATTCCTCGAAAGGGGGATTTCTTGCTAACGATTATGAAGAGGCCAAGAATCTCATCGAGCTAGCGGTCAACAATGATTACGAGGAGGTGACCGATAGGAAGATGACGAGAAGAAAGGTCCCATCCGGTGACGAGGACGCCTATGGTGATTTGAAGGCGAAATTTGAAAGACAACAAAAAGAGCTTGAGATGCTAAGAAAGAAGACTTTGGGAGTCAATGCAGTTTTGAAGAGCTAAACGAGCCTATTGCAATTGAGGAGGATGTAAATTACGTGCAAGGAGGAAACTTCGCAAGGGGGAAATAGGGGAACTATTATCCGAACAATCGAAACCACCCTAATTTCTCCTATGCCAACCCGAACAATGCTCTTCAGCCACCACCGGGATTTAACGTGAAAACGGGGTTATTCAAGAGCCGATTGCTAAGACACCGATGGAAGAGATGTTGGAACGGTTAGAGGCGAGTCAAAAAGATTTTATTTATAAAGCAGACAAGAGGTTCGGGGCTCTCGAGCATAGTGTGACATCTATTGGAAACTCAGTGATAGCCTTGACAAAGCAGATGTCGATGGTGGAGACCCAAATGGGTCAAATGGCGAACGCCCAAGCCGGAATTCATAAGCCGGGCCATTTTCCGAGCAGTACCGAGACCAACCCAAAGACGCAACAATGCAACGCAATCGAGCTTTGGAGTGGGACAAGGTACAGTAATCATGGGGCTGAAGTTGAGGAATCTGGAAACGAGGATGTACTAGAAACGGGAGTCGAGAACAAGAAGGAAGATGAAACGCAGCAGGCCTATCTGCCAAGACTATCGGCCGATAGGCCCACCCGATACCTGCATGTAATACGTAAATTGAGCCTATCGACCCCCTATCGGTCTAAAGGCTCCTTTAGGTTAGAATGTGTTGGATTTTGATGTAAAATATCCATTTCCACAAATTGGCCAAGTCGAAATATGATGAAAAGCTTCAACGTTTCTCGACATGTATCAAACGGTGAATAACAACATTCCACTTCTAGACGCTTTGAGAGACATGCCGCGGTACGTTAAAATCTTGAAATACGTTGTGGCAAGCAAGAGGAAGTTGGCGAAGTTTGAAACAATAAATTTGACAGAGGAGTGTAGCGCTATCATTCAAAACAAGCTCCCGCTCAAGCAGAAGGATCCGGGACGTTTTACTTTGACATGCATGATTGGCGACCAAACGTTCCGTAATGTGTTGTGTGATCTCGGGGCAAGCATCAATCTTATGCCTCTATCCATCTTTAAGAGGTTGAAGATTGGGGAGATGAAGCCGACTACCATTTCTCTACTCATGGCGGACCGGTCGATCTCTTATCCGAGGAGTTGTGGAGGATGTGTTCGTTAGAGTCCAACACTTAGTCTTCCTACCGATTTCGTAGTTCTTGATATGCCCGAGGACGAGAATCAACCATTTATCTTTGGGAGACCGTTTCTAGCGACGGGGAGAGCACTTATCGACGTCCAAGAGGGTGATCTTACCTTCCGGGTTAATGATCAAAATCTGAAAATTTCCATCTATGACGCGATGAAGAAGCCCGAGGATGCGCCCGAGGAATGTTATGCAATTGAGTCTATTATGCCGCCCCCGACCGATTTGTTGGAGCATTGCATTTCACAATCCATTTACTCACATTCCGATGTTGAAGAAATTTACGAGGATTTGCCAAACTATGTTCGAATGTTGGAGGCGAACGAGTTTCGATCTAATGAGAGGGACGTATGCTATCTTGATGTCAACAAACCCGTTCAAGGGGGAGTTGTCGCTGAGGACCGATCGATCGAGGTGCCGAAGTTAGAACTCAAGTCGTTGCACCACGAAGAGAAGTATGTTACTTACCTCGAAGACCCGGGATGAATGAGGTATCGTCTAGCTAAAGACGTTAAACGTCGCACTTGTTGGGAGGTAACCCAACGTATGTATATTAGTTCGTTTTATTCGTTTGTTTTCGATTGTTTGTTTGCGTGATTTTTGTAGTTTCTAGTTTCGTAGTAGCTTTGTTAGTTTTGTTTAGTTCTAATCCATGCACGCCGAGTTTTGGATACTTGCAGGTCTTTAATCGCCATATCCAAGCGAAAACGGGACCAAGTATGCGAAATAGAAAAAGTTGAAAAAATTTTTGAGACTGGCGAGTCTATCGGGCGAGCTTATCGGCCGATAGGCTGAGGAAAATTAAAAAAATTAAATGTTACAAGCAGTGGTCGATAGGCAGACCCTATCGACCGATAGGTCCCGCCCGATAGTCGCACGTAACTTTCGCATCATCTATCGGCCCAGCCTATCGGCCGATAGGCCAGCCCGATAGGACATACCCGGTCCAGTATCCGCTTCGACCCGGTTGATTAATAACCCCTTTTAAACACCTTAACCACCCGTTTTTCTCACACACACACCCCTATCGGGCGATAAGAACACAAGGGCGATTTTCTCTACTGTTCTTCCTTCAAACTTCGATCAAGGTACTTAATTTCGACACTTAATCCTCTTGTTTTTCAATGCTATACATGTTTTGAAGCACTTTGACGGATTCTTTTTGGAGTTTTGATGAAATTCGAATTGGGGATCCACTTTTTGGGGGCTTTTGTTAGACTTTGATGTTCTGTGAATTTTATGCCCGATTGTTGATAGAATCTTGATGGAAACATGTTATCTATGCTTGATTGTTCATGGGTACTTCGAATTGGGGGATTAATTGATGAAATTGAACGAATTTTGAAAAAACCCCCCAAATTGGAAGAACCCTAATTTTAAATTTGTTGAATTGAATTGTTAATTGGGATTGATATGAGTTGAATTGTTGATGATGATTCGAAGTTTGAATGAATTAGATTGGATTGGAGAGAATTTGTCCTAATATGATCGTAGTGTGAAGTTTTGTTATTGTGGGTTGTGATTTTGATCCTTTGAATATGAAATGGGGGAGTCCAAGTTTGGGGGAGGTTGTGTGATTTGTTGATCGTAGTATATGGCTGTCGGGTCTATGATTTTGATGTTTATTGGACATTATAGGGCTCTTAGTTGATATTGTGGGATTATTGGATTATGTCGACACTCGTTGAATGTTTTCATTATGAGTTGCTTATTGGATATTGATTGGATGGTTGTTTTGTAGGAACTTTGAAATGGCTGGAAATCAAAGCAAGAAGTCGAAGCCGTGTAAGGCCGGAAAGTCTAAGGCAACCACAGAGAAGGAAAGGGAGCTCTCGGCCGACAAACCCGCCATTTCCGCCGCAGTGATCAGGTACTCCGTTAACAAAGCCACTCCTTTCTCTTTTCAAACTTATTCCTCCTTTGGGATGCGAAATAAGTTTGGGGGGGGGGAGAAGTGCGGCTTTGTTAATTTCGGCACGTGTGAGTACCTTGTATGCCTTGTATCACTATTTGCTTGTGTTGGTGCCCGTTGTTTTTATTTGTGCTTCTCATATTGGTGTTGCGTGGATTTGGCTTTTGTTGCTTAGTTTTTAGATTTTTATGTTCATTTTCGTTTGGTGTGTTTGCTAGTTTCTATTTTTTAGGTCGTAGTAGTTTTTTGCTTTCGTGTTTGCTTTTATTTGCTTTTCGTTGTTTGCTTTGATGCCTTGCTTGGGTAAATAGTTTTTTTTTTTTTTCGTTGTTTGCTTTGATGCCTTGCTTGGGTAAATAGTTTTTTTTAGATTTTGGTCTACTTTGCGTAAAAAAATTTTTAGATAGCCTTGCTTGTCTTAGTTTTTCTTTATTCGTGAATTTTTCGTGCTTCTATTTGTGTGATACCGATGTTACGACACTGTTTTTATCTCTGAAGAAACGGTCGAGTTTTAGTCGAGTAGTAGTCAGTTATTTCTGTTCTGCTTAGTATTCATTTAGGTCCAAAATTTTTCGTGATTGTAGAGGTCTTGGCAGATAAGAGACGATACATACTTGTTTTAAAATCACCGTCAATACGTTTGGTTACATTTTCCGGATAGTGAGTCATACTGTTTCTTTAGTCGTGTTGGCACTTAGATTGAGTTTAGAGTCGGTCAGTTTTTCCCAAAAGTCGAGATAATGTTGTTCTATGAAGGGAAGTCTAGTAACCGGGGGCATTCGCGTGACCCGTTGTTTACCCTCGCGTAAAACGACGACTCTGATTAGACTAGTGATTTAGATATTTCACATGTGCCAATGATAGGGAACCTAGTAACCGGGGGTATTCGCGTGACCATTGCTTACTCTCGCGCAAAACGGCGACCTTGATTCGGACATGCGGAAATTATATATTCGAGTTGTTTCTCCGCTGTAGACGGGAACTTAGTAACTAGAAGCATCCATGTGCCCCATGAGTGTCTTTTACGTCAAACGGTTTCCTAATACATGAGAATGGAAGTTCCACCCTAGGATTACTCCGATGAAACATCCCGAGATCCTAACCTAGTGGTCAACTCGAATCAAATTCTTGAACATATATATAAGGGAATACTGTCCGAGGTTTATTTGTTATGAAACTCGTGAAAATTGTGCCACTAGACTGTGTAACGGGACGAACTAGCTTGTTTATTTTAGCCTTTCATATTGACGGTCGATTTGACTCACGTTTTGTTAATCTTTGAGCTGGATTTTCTTCATGAACGAATGATTAGGACTGAACTTGACTACTTTGCGGAATCATTATTCTGAGTGCAGCTCGCTTTTACGACACTCGGATTATTTAGAGAGAATTACAGGATAGTATTGATTAGGTTGAACACTATAAGTTGCATGATGATTCACGACATTCTTTTTCTTTTCTTTTTGTTGTTCGGGACGAACAATGCTCAAGTTTGGGGGGGTTTGATAAGTGGTAATTTTACCACATTTTTCTAGGATTTTATACTAGGTTTTTATCTCGTTTCGTGACTAATGTGCTCGTATTTAGCTTATTTATGATTAGTCGAGCCGTATTACGCGTTTGGGTTGGTTTTAGTGTGTTTGCAGGTTTTTAGAGCCAAAAGGACCCAAAACGAGACAAAGGACCGAGAGTCGAGTCAAACGGACGGAAGAAACGGATTTTTGCAAAAGTCAGACCACCTATCGGGCGGCTATCGGCCGATAGGTGCGTCCGGCAGTGTTACGAGCCCTATCAAGTGAAGTCGACCGACAGACCACCTATCGGGCGGCTATCGGCCGATAGGTGCGTCCGATAGTCTGCTCCGCGGGTTCTCGTGTTTTGACGGATTGTGACTCTTTTGGATAGATTTTGTTTCCTAGATTAGTTCGAATCGGGAATTTAACTCCCATAGGCTATATAGACCTCCTTCCAGACCTAGTTTATGACCCTCCATCATCTTTTATCATCCTTTATCATCTTTAGCACATTTTTACATTTTTTTGGGCAAGATTAATTCCTTGGAGACTAGAACTTTTCGGAAAGCAGCAATTATTATTATTTTTCTACTTTTTCGGAGATTGAAGACTCAGAGTTCATCCAGAAGGGTTGTAATCTCTCTTTTCATATTAATAATATGTATTCTCCATCTATTTCTTGTTTAATTTCAATTATGTCTGGCTAAATCCATTGATTGATTCTAGGGTTAGTAATTTTAATTGATGTTCACATGATGTCCCTTTGATTACCTTTTTACCTTTCATCCTAGGCTTGTGATCAAGATGTGTTAAATCTCATGCTAGATTAAAGGGCCCTTAATCGATGCATGTTAGCTAATTAATTTTGCCCGGAAGGATTAATTAATTAGTGGAAATACTTGATGCACAATATGATTTGATCTTAAGACCTGAGTGGAGTAAGATAAATCATAGATAAATAAGTTGACGCTTTTTAAGTGATTTAAATTCTTTGAGCCTTGCGGGAAAAGGGTTTAAATTAACTATCTTTCTAGGTTGCCTTGATCGGAATTCTAGATCGGCTGAGTGATTATTTCTAGGATTGAATTAAAATTTGGGGAAAAGGAATCAAGTGAATGGATTGTGTGAACTCAATTAGATGATACTACCCTAGGATCAATTAGTTTTCAACTTGTGATTTTATCTTGCTAATTTGCTTTATTTGCTTGATTTAGATAATTCATCTTTTATTTAATTTTTATTTTTCGATTTTTAAAGTTAGATAATTAGAAACAAACCAAATTTTCGGATTCCTAAATAGCAGTCAAATTTTGAGTAGAGTTACTTCCTTTATTTTCGACATATCAATTCCCTTGGGTTCGACACCTTGGAAATACTTCGAGGTTTTACAAATTTTAAAATTGATCGGATTTGAAAACCATACTACGCGAATTTTCAGCGATCAATAATCCTTCAATAATCCATTGAATAATCATACATATCCATAATCATGCGTACATCACTTCATACAACATGATTTTAACGTCCAAAACATCATATCTCAATACAAAATCGAAATCCAAGATGTTGAAGAAATTACCTCTTGAAGATCCAACCACTTCGATCTGATGAACACGAGTTAAATCGAGTATCCAAGCTTCCCAAACGAATGAAGATGATGAAAATCTAACACTCAAGTGATTGATGATGGAAAATCCCTCCCTCAAGCTCTCTCTCTCTCTCTCTCGGAACAAGGTGAAAGAAATGGTGAAAATGATGAAAAAGTCCCGGCCAAGTCCTTATAAACTGCCGGCAGTTACGGCCGTAACTCGGCCTTCATACGGCCGTAACATCCCATGTCAACGGCCTTACGGCCATAACCAGCCAACTCGTACGGCCGTAACTCGGCTTCGACCAAACACCTGCCGACAGCCTTACGGCCGTATCCGTACCTGACTTACGGGCGTAACTCGCCCTCATCCAAAACTCTTGCCAACAGCCATACGGCCGTACTCGCACATCTTGCGGGCGTAACTCGACCGATACGGCCGTATCCGGCCAAACTTACGGGCGTATGACCCCTTCGTCGAAATTGACCAGGCACCCTGCCTGCAACGTACGGCCGTATCCGGCCAAGCCTTACGGCCGTACCTGCCTCGTCTTACGGTCGTATGCCGAAACCCTTATGGCTGTAAGTCCTTCTTCGTCCGACAAAACCTGAAATTAACGAACGCCCCCTTACGGCCGTAACCTTCCCATCTTACGACCGTAACTCGCCTTCGGCCAAAAATGCCTGGGCACCCTGCTCGACACGTATGGCCGTAACCGGCCAAGCCTTACGGCCGTACCTGCTCAACTTACGGTCGTATGCCGCAACCTTACGACCGTAAGTCCCGCTCGTCCAAAATGGCCTAAAAACAACGAACACCTGTTACGGTCGTATCCGACAATCCTTACGGCCGTAACTCGTTGCTGGATAAGGTGAAAATCTGTTAACTCCGAGTTCTCGCTACGACTGATGAATGATCCGTCATACCATACGTATGTGAAAGTGAACAAGTCCAACACATGCCAAAGATGAAACTTCCAGCACAAGACTACCAATTACGATGAAAATGATAATACTCCCGTCTCGACACTCAAACGGAGATGAAATGACGATCGGTAACTGATACACGGTTACCACATGCCCACAATGAACACAAAATGAATGAATCATGAATGACGAGTGATTAATAATGAGTGAAAATTACTGAGTGACAATTACAGACTGATAATTACTGAATGATAATGAATGAATTAACACCGGGTATTACAAAGGGTTTCCCCCAAACCGGCCAAGAACACGAATCGACCCGACCAAAAACATGAAACGGAATTCCAAACCGGGGGCTAAGATCAATATGACTAAATTACAACAAAGGAATCAATAATTTTGGATTAGAATCACGAAATCGAGACAGGCCCCCAAATATCAAAATCTAGGATTTTAGGAAATACCTTGATTCACAAAAAGAAGAACGAATGGTAGATGATTAGTTGATGATGAATACGAGGAATGTCCACCGAGATGATTACCATCATCAAAGCCCGACGAAAACTTGTTCTTCATCCACCCAGATCGCCAAGAGCCGAAGGAAGAAGAAATGGGATGAAAAGTCCCGATTCTGGGTCAACCCCTGATTATATATAGCAAACAGGAGCTAGCGCACGTTAAGAACGAAACCTAATGTACGCTAGATGATTAAAGTACGTAAGGTGTGAGCCCTTACGTACATAAGAGTCATCCAGACTCCTCTACCAGAAATCCTGCTCGCGCTAGCATACGTAACGAAGGCCGCATTGCGTATGTAAGGAAGCATCACTAGCGTACGCTACACATATGGTAGCGTGCACTAAGAGGGTACTCCAGTACCCACTGGTTCTGAATCTGCTGTAGCGTGCGCTAAGAAAATCTATTAGCGCGCGCTAATGCACCCAGAAACTACAACAGTAGAGTCCTCAAAACGGGTACAACGATGGACTCCTCCGATCGAAATATCAAGTTCAAGATACGCACAGAGAGCTCCAGAATAAGATCATACTAAGAGCTTGAGCTCTAATCAAACTCACACGCGACCATAAAAAGGGTCGAGACAACAAATACGAATGTGGATACCCACAACTTTGGAAAATTACAAAATGGCCCAAAATGCCCGAGAATCATGATACGTGATCGAATAACCAAACCGAAGTTCACAACACGTCTAACAAAGTTAACGACTTACGGGAAACTTGAAACAATAGTTTCGAACGAGATTCGCAAGAATCAAACTCAAGTACGGAAAAGTCTCTAAGAAGCACGGAACTCAACAAAACGACACCGAAACAAACTCGGATGTCAAAAAGTGCAGAATCAATCCTTTTCAGAATGACGAAACGATCACAAGCAAGCCGTCAAAATGCCATAAAAAGAAATTTACCGAAAATCAAAATTGCGGATATTGCATATTACCCTCCTTAAAAGAAGTTTCGTCCCGAAACTTAAAAATAAGTAGGGAGAAGCAATATCCCACCAGGAAGTACTCAACGAGATACACAAGAACCACATAACTTACGCTCATCAGCGAAACATTACAAGAAACGCAAAGAAACATAAGGCGTGAAATCACGCTCGACGACAACCATCACAATGTCACAAGCAGAAACTTAATAAAACCAATCAATGCCAAGTATCACCAAACAGATAGCACGATCAAGTCAAGTATACAAACCATCACAAAACCAAAGGTACTTATTACTAGAAAACACGCACGATCGAAGAATAGAAAATAAACACACAACGATCCACGAGGGTAACCACAAAGAACTCCGACCATGCCGAAATTCTCAAAAACCACACTAGGCATCTCCGTGTCCTTTCGGAGCGGAGACACAAACTCGATCTCCAAACCTCTCATCTACCGTCTCGCAATTCCCGAATCGATGTCCCAATTGACCGCAATCAAAATAGCTGACTAGCGGTGAACGACAATTCTTCGCGGTATGGCCCGCTCGACTACAGTTGTAACACGTCTTCATGCTGCTCACATTACTCACTGCAGGGGTAATACTCTTCCCGTGATCACGCGATCGAGGATCCTTCTTAGGATGACGACGCGAAGTCCCAGCCCCAAGGGGCCCACTCCCCTGATTTTCTGATAAGATCCCAACAGTTTTCTGTTTCTTCGATTCCGACATATGCTCAGTCGATGCTACAGATAGCTCATAGGCTAACGCCCTATTCTGATACTCTCTCAATGAAGTACAAGTGAGACCCGCCATGTACTGACGAGTCTCCGGCTTCATTTGCCTACTAAAATGACAGATCTTATCTTCCTCTATCCTGACCTAATCCTGCACGTAGCTGAGCTATTTTATTCATTAATTCTCTGATTTCTCATCGGTTCCAGACAAAACTCATCTCTCATGAATCTCTGGAACTCGACCCACGTGACAACACGATCTCGAGGCTTAATAGCCTCCCACCAATTAGCGGCATCCTTGTCAAGAAGATACTGAGCGACAGACAACTTACGCTCTTCTGGACAATCAACTACCTCGAATATCTTTTCTAACTGGAAAAGCTAACCATCCCAGCCCAATGCATCTGCGGCACCCGCGAAATGAGGGGGATTCATGCGAACCACTTCTCGAAGCCACTGATTTGTGCCAATGTTCTGGGTCACATTTGCATTATGTTGAACTGCTTGAGTCAACTGAGTCATCTGTGCAGCTACATACTGCAAAATAGTAGCAACATCGATACCAATACCATCACCGGCAGCATGATCCTGATCACGTGCCTGGTCGCCACGACCACGACCTCTGCCCCTCGACATACTGAATAAGTAACCACTCAGCACAAAAGAAAATCATAACACATAACACATCAACGATTACCATCGTAAGGCAACACACATACGAAAATCACAGCAACGACGGCATCGTTCGGCGATTTCCACGGTCCGAACGTTAACTAGCACACAATTACAAAACATCATGAAACAATCACAGATGTACACAATCATACAAATCCAAGTTCTAACAGTTCGCACAGGTGTGATAACACGCAAACACCACGAAGCGATAACATTCAGTACCAACATCACACCTACCATAGAGGGCTAACACAATAAATTCGTGGCGAATGACTCAACGCTTACACCACAATTCAATCATAACTCGGGGGGCTAACACCCTAACGACAATGCTAACAACATACATATATTCTCTAACCTCAAGCAGGAACGATAGGTTTTTAAAAACGAAAACCATTGGAAAATAATTTGGAAACACCAGTTGATCTTAGGTACCATATTTCGAAAAGTAAAAACAGCATCATTGAGACTTTGAAAAGTCGTCTTGCGTTTGATAAAAATGAGGACATCTTTATTTTAGTTAAAAACTTTCAGAAATATTCGACCTTCGGGTCTAAACAAATGAGTTTCTAAATTACTGAGAATATCACAAAATATTTTGGTCCTCAAAGTAGAAGAATTTTGAAACATATAGTTGCGCTAGTAGGCGCCTTGAAAATATAATCCATTTTAAAAATACGCCTCGAAGTTTATTCTCTAAGGTACTTACGACTTGCAAAAAATCCATTAGGCCAGAATGCCCTAAAACTCACAAGTATTAACATTCGCTTACACATCTCATAGTACATGCATCAAATTGTTTCAAAATCCAAAACCAGATATGTCTTTTCCCAAAAAACAAACAGTCAAATAATCACAATTTGCCCAGGACCGGGGTGAAACCACAGGTCTCATTCGAGGCCTCTAAGGACCTCCCGAATTGGCCATAATCATAAATAAAATCACGCACAGGCATCGCCTAGGACCAGGACGAAACCACTGATCCCATTCGAGGCCTCTAATGACCCTCTCGAACTGGCCATAATCATAAACGCATAGGGATCGCCTAGGACCGGGGTGAAACCACTGATCCCATTCGAGGCCTCTAAGGACCCTTCCGTACTGGCTAGCGAATAAGCTCGTGAATCCAGAGTGAAGTCACGGATTCCCCCGAGGCCTCGTAGGACCCTCCTGGAGTGAGCAAAGCACACATAAATTATACATCACCATTCCATATTAAGCACAAAGGTTTGACGAGAATACTTGCAAAACAAGCAAATTATTTTGGAATCATTAGCAGCGGATAGAATCAACAGCCGAAAAGGCATTATCAGCGACGCCACTCCTCATATACACAAAATATGAGAGTCAAATAAACCCATATCACGAAATCAAAATCTACACAAAGATTCCAGCACTTAACAAATAATCATACAAGTAGCTCGTGTCACACGAGGCACAACACAAAGAAGGGAGACTTACATCCATAGGTCGTACGAAGATGATGATCGCCCCTCGATACTAATCATGACTAACAACTCAGACGACGCATCGCAACACGACTTAGTCAGATAAAATCCGACGAAACAAGACTCAACAGGCACTGTCCAGATGAAAGCACGACTCAACAATGCCCAACTCAACCCGACAGCCTAGGTTTCCACAACCTAAGGCTCTGATACCATTTATGTAACACCCCCAACCCGCTCAGGAATATTACACGCCGTAGACCCTCTTCTCAAGGATCTACCAGACTGGTAACAAAAATCAAACGCCTCAACATCACCTTTAAGGCTAAAATGACTCAGTAGATTGATTTGGTCTTTCAATTGATACATGCAACTCAATCACAATACATACCCACGCAGGGGTCAAAACACAACATGCTCACGTAAAATGAGGAAAATACTGCAGCGAAAATAAAGTACAACTAAACCAATATGACATCGTACAGGTCCTCATGTGATTAATATCGATCATCTTTCATCATCCCTCATGCCAACCCTGTGTTATGCTCCCCAAAACCTGAATGCAAAACAGACATCCACCCCCCGATTACTCGGGGGTTAGCAAAATTCCACTATTTTGCTAGTGCAAGTACAAAGTGCAAATACGAGTCATACAATTCATATTCCAAGAATAATAATAATCAGGAATCCCCAAATATTCAAACATAGCGAAAGATACATCCCGAGGCAAAGGGTTTGAGTAAAACTTTCCAAATTCGACATATCACCAATCAAGAGAACAATTTATAAAATACTTTTAGAAATGAAAGCCCTCGGGAGTTTTAACAGAAATCATTTGGATTAACGAATCCTTCTCTTTTCAAACAAACCGAAAGGGGTCACAGCCCAAAGATTTGCTTTCTCAAATAAAAACCAACAACAATTCACAGGGTTCAAAGCCTACGTCACGTGTCCTCGACGGACATAATGTCAACAGAATATTACCACCCAAGATACAAAATCTTGGTAATACGTCCAAGGTACTCGACCTGGAAAAACACATCCAAAATCATACCCATACCACCGTGATCACATGCCACATCATCTCACGGTTGGATCAATCACTTGTTGTCTCCTGACCACATGATCACAAGCCATGTGTCACCGTAGGTTTTCTTATACCACCGTGATCACTTGCCACATCATCTCACGGTTGGATCAATCACTTGTTGTCTCCTGACCACATGATCGCAAGCCATGTGTCACCGTAGGTAGGGCTGAGCACCAATGGCTCGGACCCGGACCGGACCTGTTAATTAGGTCCGGGTCCCGAGTCTGCATTTTGTCTAAATCCGGGTTCCGGGCCGGACCAGGTCAAAACCCGAAAAAAACGGGTCCAGCCCGGAACGACCCGGTAAAAATAAAAATACATAAAAAAATAATTTTTATTATAATTTACCCTCGGTGGTGATGAAATAATGATGATGAATGCCTCGATTATGATTGCACATTATTCTAATTAAGTTTATTTATACTAAAATATTGTTGAACTTGGGAGTTTGGTGACTAAATGAAGATATTAAGATTGATAATTGTATTTTATGGGAGTATGTAAAGAAGAAAGCATTTTATATGTAATAAATGGACACTTAATATGCAAAAAAAAATAATTTTTTTTTACAAAATCGGAGCTAGAATGGGCGGCCAGGCCGACCAGTTTCTGGTCGGACCGGGTTCTTTGATTCCGAGTCCGGCCGGACGATAAAGTCCGACCATTTATAATCCGGTCCATTCCGGACCGGATCGGTCCGGGCCGGGTCAGACCCGGTGCTCAGCCCTAACCGTAGGTATCCTTAGGCTCTCACGGTTGGATCAATCACTTGTTGCATCCTGACCACATGATCGTAAGCCATGTGTCCCCGTAGACCCCGCCCATATCCACACATTCACACACATAACACAGTACGCCAAGGATATCCAAACAATTCACCCAAAGGCAACAAACACATAGCACGACACAAACGTCGAGTCACAACGCACCGAAATGAGATAATATATGTATATATGTATACTATCAAATCACAACACCAACACCGAACATATCCATAGGATTCACTTAATCCTTCACAAACACAACATTCACAAAATACACGGTTTTGAAAGAGTGCCTTTAATGAGGCTAAACCGAATCTTTTGAAAGTTCATTCCAAACAACCAAACAACCACACCAAAATGATCACCGATCATCGTATCCATAAAACAAGAAATGTATGAACAAGGTACTTGCCTCGAATAATCACAAACGCAGAGAATCGACCAAAGTAGGATGGCTCGAACCGACTATGAACCCGCCGACTCCGCCGAACGCCAACCCGCGACAATAAACTATGAACAACAATAACAACAATGAAAATGAATTCCATAGCACGACCTAAAGCCGCTAAATTCAAGGAACAAACGACGAAAGTTCAAGGATTTCCCCCAAAACGGCCAAGAACACGAATCGACCAAACCAAAAACGTGAAAACGGAATTCCAAACAGGGGGCTAAGATCAATATGACTAAATAACAACAAAGGAATCAATAATTTTGGATTAGAATCACGAAATCGAGACAGACCCCCAAATATCAAAATCTAGGATTTTATGAAATATCTTGAATCACAAAAAGAAGAATGAATGGTAGATGATTCGTTGTTGATGAACATGAGGAATGTCCACCGAGATGATTACCATCATCAAAGCCCGACGAAAACTTATTCTTCAGCCACCCAGATCGCCAAGAACCGAAGGAAGAAGAAATGGGATGAAAAGTCCCGATTCTGGGTCAACCGCTGATTATATATAGCAAGCAGGAGCTAGCGCACGTTAAGGACGAAACCTAACATACGCTACATGATTAACGTACGTAAGGTGCGAGCCCTTACGTACGTAAGAATCATCCAGACTCCTCTGCCCAAAATCCTACTCGCACTAGCGTACGTAACAAAGGCCGCATTGCATACGTAAAGAAGCATCAGTAGCGTACGCTACACATATGGTAGCGTGCGCTAACGGGTTACTCCAGTACCCACTGGTTCTGAGTCTACTGCTCGATAGCATGCGCTAAGGAAATCCATTAGCGCACACTAATACACCCAGAGACTACATCAGTAGAGTCCTGAAAATGGGTACAACGACAGACTCCTCCGATCGAAATATTAAGTTCACGATACGCACGGAAAGCTCCAGAATAAGATCATACTAAGAGCTTGAGCTCTAGTCAAACTCACAGGCAACCAAAAAAAGGGTCGAGACAACAAATATGAATGCGGATACCCACAACTTTGGGAAATTACAAATGGCCCAAAACGCCCGAGAATCACGATATGTGATCGAATAACCAAACCGAAGTTCACAACACGTCTAACAAAGTTAAACGGACTTACGGGAAACTTGAAACAATAGTTTCGAATGAGATTCGCAAGAATCGAACTCAAGTGCGAAAAAGTCACTAAGAAGCACGGAATTCAACAAAATGACACCAAAACGAACTCGGATGTCAAAAAATGCAGAATTGATCATTCTCATAATGATAAAAAGGTCACAAGAGAGCCGTCAAAATGGACTCCTGCCAAAATAAGAAATTTACCGAAAATTCAAAATTGCGGATATTACACTTCTAGTGCCATACCTGACTCTACAAATTGAATCAGAGAGGGTCTCTAAATAGTTACCGGTTTAACATCCAGGGATAAAAGATCCGATGGCGTATACTTTTGCTCCAGTAGAAGGTCTTGCCTTGAACCGACCACCATTTTTCGACGGATCGAATTATATGACTAGAAGAAAAAGATATCAATCTTCATTCGAGCTCAAGATATAGAAATTTGGAAGATCGTTTGTCTTGGTCCAAAAATTCCTACAAAATCCGACAGGCCACTCAAAAGCTTTGAAGAATTTAACGACGAGGATTGGAAAAATGACCATTTCAATTATAAAGCCGCACAATTATTATATTGCACCCTTAAATATCTTCGTGTGATAGTGCCAAAGAAATATGGAAGATTCTCGAAGTTACTCATGAAGGAACGAATCAAGTCAAGGAGACGAAAATAAATATGCTCCTCCATGACTACGAACTATTCATGATGGAAAGTGATGAGTCCATCACTAACACGCTCGACCATTTTTCTGTCATCAATAATGGACTAACTTCATTTGGAAAACCATTGTCAAGTAGGAAAAAGTTAAGAAAATATTATGATCACTACCTTGCGAACAGGACGGCACGGTGACGGCAATCATGGATTCTAAAGATCTCAACACACTTGATTTTAACGCCCTCGTTGGTTCGCTAATAAATTACGAGATCGTATTAAAATCTTGAAATGTCAAGCCAAAGCCCAAAGAAAAGTCGATTGCTCTCAAATTGAATAAAAAATCTATCCTTGAAGAAGAAATTTCGATTGATGACAATGATGAAGAAGCGGCATATTATGCCAAAAATATCAATCGACATCAAAGTCTCCTAAATCGGAGAAGAAAAGATATCAACTTTCAATCCCGGAATGAATCAAGAAAGCTCGATAATAATTATTGGAAATTTGGAAAGTCCGTACATTTTGCGAAAAATTGTCAAAATTCCAAAAGGGAAGTTTTAATAGCCACATGGAGCGACGATGAAGACGAATATGATAAAATCCAAACAAATCTCGCGCTTATGGTGAAAAGTTCATATGACGATAGAGACAACGAAAGCTAGGTAAGTATCTTATCTCAAGATGATCTTTATAATGCTTTCGAATCTTTACATATGGATTTTCAAGAATCACTCAAAATCAATGTCCCTAAAAATGAAAAATAAATTGTTGGAAGATGAAATTTCCAAAATTAAGGAAAATAGAAAAATTATCGAGATTGATCATTCTTGTTGTTTAAAATAGAAAATAAATTGAAAGATGAGTTAGAAAAGGCTCAAGTTGAACTTAAAAATTTAACAAAAAAAAATTCATTCGGAAATGAAAAATTGAAAAACTTCTTTCAATCCAAAATTCTCTTTGAATAAACAAGGACTTTGATATGAACAAACTAATAAAATTCAATCCATCTAAAAATCCAAGGGTAATGAATCGTTAAATTTCAAAATACCTCGATGTGAAAAATATTTAAAACTCAGGGCATCATATTTCAAATTGTAAAAATTCTAGATGAACAATATAAATAAATAAAAGAGAAAATTATCAAATTGGTCCCGTAATTGGCCAAAAAACCCCATCTGTCTCCGGCGGACCAAAAAATCCCACATCTCCCCCCTACTTTAGCCAATTTAGTCCTCTGTAGCCGGCCGGAGTATTTTTCGGCCACCGGAGCTGACGTGGACGACACGTGGCAAAAAAATATAAAAACCTAAATAATATAAAAAAATCTAAAAAAAAAATTAAAAATCTGGAATATTAAAAAACCAAAAATTTAAAAAAAAATAAAAAAAATAAAAAATTTAAAATCTAAAAAATTTTTAAAAAAATATAAAAACCTAAATAATATAATAAAATTTAAAAAAATTAAAAAATCTAAAAAAATTTAAAGAATCTGAAAAATCGTAAAAAAATTTAAAAAAAAAATTAGAACCTTAGATAATTATTTTTAATTCTGAAATATTAATATAAATATATTAGAATTTTTTATTTTATTTTTAATTTTATAATTCTGAAAAGATTTTTTTCAGAAAAAAATCTTTTTAATTAAAAAGATTAATTTTATTATTCTGAAAAAAATTATTTTTAATCTTTTTATTTCTGAAACAAAAAAGATTTTTTATAATTTTATAATTCTGAAAAAAAAATCTTTTTAATTTCTGAAAAAAAATGAGAAAATTATCAAAACAATCTTTTTCAGAATCTATTCAGAATTTGAAAAGATTCTTTTTTCAGAATTATAAAATTAAAAAAAAAATACAATTTTTTTTCAGAAATTAAAAAGATTAAAAAGATTTTTTTTCAGAATTATAAAATTAATCTTTTGAATTAAAATGATTTTTTTTCTGAAAAAAAAAATCTTTTCAGAATTATAAAATAAAAATTCAAATAAGAAATTCTAATATATTTATATTAATATTTCAGAATTAAAAATAATACCTAAGGTTCTATTATTAAATTAAAAAAAATAATTTTTTTTAGATTTTTTATATTATTTAGGCTTTTATATATTTTTTAAAATTTTTTAGATTTTAATTTTTTTAATTTATTTTAATTCTTTTTTAAATTTTTTAGATTTTTGAAATTTTTTTAAATTTAGGTTTTTTAATATTCCAGATTTTTAATTTTTTTAGTTTTTTTATATTATTTAGGTTTTTATATTTTTTTGCCACGTGTCGTCCACGTCAGCTCCAATGGCCGGAAAATACTCCGGCCGGCGACGGAGGACTAAATTGGCTAAAGTAGGGGGGAGATGTGGGGTTTTTTGGTCCGCCGGAAACAGCTGAGTTTTTTTGGCCAATTGATCCCACATACGGGACCAATTTGATAATTTTCTCATAAAGAAAATATAGATCTCAAAAGGAACCATAATTCCAAATGTGGTCTTTTCGCCTAAACAAAAATGACCCAAAGTTGGTTGGATTCCCAAAACTCCAAATTAATTTTAAATCGCCTTAATTTTTTTTGGCGTATTGTTATTTCTAAAACAAAGGGGGAGTTATTTTTTTTCTCAGGAGAAGTTATTATTTTGCATATATTGGTGGGGAGTATACCCACTTTATTTTAGATACTGTTTATTGAGTATATTTTGATTTACCATGCCTTTTGGCTAATGACAAAAATGGGGAGAATATGGTACTTTGATAAGGGGGGAAGAAATCCTCTGAAGGGACTCACATCAATAGACAAAGGCGGAAACTTTGATTAGTATTATCTGTGTATTATTGACAGGAAAAATCTCATAAAGAATTGTTGTTTTGTCATCATCAAAAATGAGGATATTGTTGGAATATTCTATTCCAAACATAAATATTTAAAGTATTCTGATGATGTGTTTTGTTGACAAAATAAAACAACAATTGAGATATTCACAGTTAAAGACGAAATAGTGACATAGATGGTGCTAAGGATAACTCAGCTGTCGAAACTTAGCTGCCGACATGATAAAATCAGCTGCCAACGTGTTGAACCTAGCTGCCATGGGATAACTCGACTGGAAACTTAGCTGCCGATGAAAACAATTCATCTGGTGCTGATACACATCTAACATACGTAACAGAGAGATGTTAACGTACGTAATCGACTGAACCAACACAGCACCAACTCATGCAGATAACGTACGCTGATGGAGAAGCTTAACGTACGTAAGGTTATGAAGGCTAACGTACGTAATGCACTTAAGCTAATGTACGTAATGCGGCTTGAAGATTCAAACAAGATAATCGTCGGAAGAGATTATATATGGTCAAAGTCAACAAGTAAACACAACAGTAGCATAAACATTTAATGTACGCAACACATGATACTTAACGTATGTAATGGAGAGCACGAAGTTCACTGGAGTGATTTCTAAAGCAATTAAAGTACCTAAATCAGCTAACATACGTAAAGACTGGAAGTTAACGTATGTAATGAAGGGGAATAACAGCAACAATTATATTGAGTCCTCAGCCTATAAACACCACTTCATTTGGTATTTTCTATACAACAAACTCAAGTATTTTCATATATACTTCTGTGATATTCATACACATTATTGTTGTTGTAATAGAGCTTAATTGATAAGAGTTTGAGTGTTAATTTCACTCATTCATACATGGTAGAAAAGAAAGGATTGTAGATTTGATTCGGT
>JAWKAU010000968.1:0-23000 GCA_033398695.1 Orobanche coerulescens
TAGAGGACTAGACTCATGAAGTTCCATTCGATTTGGATTTTAGGTTCATGAGGTTCTTAGAGGACTAGGCTCATGAAGTTCCTTTGAGTTTGGATTTAAGGTTAATGAGCTTCCTAGAGGACTAGGCTCATGAAGTTTTTGGGATTTGAATTAAAGGTTCATGGGGTTCCTAGTGGATTAGGCTCATGAAGTTCATTCAGATTTAGATTAATAGTTTACAAGGTTCCTATAGGACTAGGATCATGAAGTTCCATTGGATTTGAATTTACGGTTTATGAGGTTCCTAGAGGACTAGGCACATGAAGTTCCTTTGAATTTCATTTAAGATTCATAAGGTTCCTAGAGAACTAGACTCATGAAGTTCCTTTGGATTTGGATTAAAGGTTCAAGAGGTTAATAGAGGACTAGGCTCATGAAATTCCATTGGATTTACATTTAAGCTTCATGAGGTTCTGAGATAATTAGGCTGATGAAGTTCAATTGGATTTAGATTTAAGGTTCATGAGGTTCCTAGAGGATTAGACTCATGAAGTTCTTTTGGATTTAGATTATAGGTTCATGAGGTTCCTAGAGGACTAGGCTCATGTTTTTCCTTTAAATTTCATTTAATATTCATGAGGTTCCTAGAGGACTAGACTCATGAAGTTCTTTTGGATTTGGATTAAACGTTCATGAGGTACCTAGAGTACTAGGCTCATGAAGTTCCATTGAATTTGGATTTAAGGTTTATGAGGTTCCTAGAAGACTAGGCTCATGATGTTCCATTGGGCTTGTATTTAAGGTTCAAGAGGTTCCTAGAGGACTAGGCTCATGAAGTTCCTTTGATTTGGATTTAAGGTTCATGAGGTTCCTAAAGGGATAGGCTCATGAAGTTCCATTGGTTTTGGATTTTTGGTTTATGAGGTTCTTAGATGACTAGGCTCATGAAGTTCCTTTGATTTGGATTTAAGGTTCATGAGGTTCCTAAAGGAATAGGCTCATGAAGTTCCATTCGATTTGAATTTAAGTTTCATAAGGTTCTTAGAGGACTAGACTCAATAAGTTCCTTTGAGTTTGGATTTAAGGTTCATGAGGTTCATATATGACTGGGCTCATGAAGTTCCATTGGATTTGGATTTAAGGTTCATGAGGTTCCTAGAGGACTAGGCTCATAAAGTTCTCTTGGATTTGGATTTAAGGTCCATAAGGTTCTTAGAGGACTAGACTCAAGAAGTTCCTTTGAGTTTGGATTTAAGGTTCATGAGGTTCATAGAGGACTAGGCTCATGAAGTTCCTTTGATTTGGATTGAAGGTTCATGAGGTTCCTAGAGGACTAGGCTCATGAAGTTCCTTTGATTTGGATTTAAGGTTCATAATGTTCTTATAGGACTAGACTCAAGAAGTTCCTTTGAGTTTGGATTTAAGGTTCATGAGACTCATAGAGGACTAGGCTCATGAAGTTCCATTGGATTTGGATTTAAGGTTCATGAGGTTCCTAGAGGACTAGGCTCATGAGGTTCCTTTGATTTAGATTTAAGGTTCATAAGGTTCCTAAATGACTAGGCTCATGAAGTTCCTTTGATTTGGATTTAAGGTTCACGAGGTTTCTAAAGGACTAGGCTCATGAAGTTCCATTCGATTCAGATTTAAGGTTCATGAGGTTCCTAGAGGACTAGACTTATGAAGTTCTTTTGGATTTGGATTAAAGGTTCATGAGGTACCTAGAGGACTAGGCTCATGAAGTTCTATTGAATTTGGATTTAAGGTTTATGAGGTTCCTGGAAGACTAGGCTCATGATGTTCCATTGGATTTTTATTTAAGGTTCATGAGGTTCCTAGAGGACTAGGCTCATGAAGTTCCTTTGGATTTCGATTTAAGGTTAATGAGGTTCCTACCGGACTAGGCTCATGAAGTTCCTTCGCATTGGGATTAAAGGATCATGAGGTTCCTAGAGGACTAGGCTCATGAAGTTCCTTTGGATTTGGATTTAATGTTTATGAGGTACCTAGAGGACTCGGCTCGTGATGTTCCATTGGAATTGGATTTAAGGTTTATGAGGTTCCTATAGGACTAGGCTCATGAAGTTCCATTTGATTTGGATTTAAGGTTCATGAGGTTCCTAGAGGACTAGGCTCATGAAGTTCATTTGTTTGGATTTAAGGTTCATGAGGTTCCTAGAGGACTAGGCTCATGAAGTTCCATTCGATCTGGATTTAAGGTTCATAAGGTTCTTAGAGGACTAGGCTCATGAAGTTCCTTTGAGTTTGGATTTAAGGTTCATGAGGTTCACAGAGGACTAGGCTCATGAAGTTCTTTTGTATTTGGATTAAAGGTTCATGAGGTTCCTAGAGGATTAGGCTCATGAATTTCATTCGATTTAGATTAAAGGTTCACAAGGTTCCTAGAGGACTAGGCTCATGAAGTTCCATTGAATTTAGATTTAAGGTTCATTAGGTAACTAGAGTACTACGCTCATGATTCCATTGAATTTAGATTTAAGGTTCATGAGGTTCCTAGAGAACTAGGCTCATGAAGTTCCTTTGATTTGGATTTAAGGTTCATGAGGTTTCTAGAGGACTAGGCTCATGAAGTTCCATTCGATTTCATTTAAGGTTCATGAGGTTCCTAGAGGACTAGACTCATGAAGTTCTTTTGGATTTGGATTAAAGGTTCATGAGGTTAGTAGAGGACTATGCTCATGAATTTCCTTTGGATTTGGATTTATGGTTCATAAGGTTCCTTAAGGTCTAGTCTCATGAAGTTCCATTCGATTTGTATTTAAGGTTAATTAGGTTTCTTGTGTTCTAGGCTCATGAAGTTCCATTGGATTTGGATTAAAGGTTGATGAGGTTCGTAGAGGACTAGGCTCATGAAGTTCTTCGTTTGGATTAAAGGTTCATGGAGTTCCTAGAGAACTAGGCTCATGAAGTTCCTTCGATTTGGATTAAAGGTTCATGAGGTTCCTAGAAGACTAGGTTCATGAACTTCCTAGAGGACTAGGCTCATGAAGTAACTTTGGATTTGGATTTAAGGTTAATGAGGTTCCTATAGGACTAGGCTCATGAAGTTCCTTCGATTTGGATTTAAGGTTCATGAGGTACCTAGAGGACTAGGCTCATGAAGTTCCATTGGATTTGGATTTAAGGTTCATGAGGATCTTAGAGGACTAGGCTCATGAAGTTACTTTGATTTGGATTAAAGGTTCATGGAGTTCCTAGAGAACTAGGCTCATGAAGTTTCTTCGATTTGGATTAAAGGTTCATGAGGTTCTTAGAGGACTAAGCTCATGAAGTTCCTTTGAGTTTGGATTTAAGGTTCATGAGACTCATAGAGGACTAGGCTCATGAAGTTCCTTTGGATTTGGATTAAAGGTTCATGAGGTTCCTAGAGGACTAGGCTCATGGAGTTCCTTTGGATTTAGATTTAAGGTAAGTGAGGTACCTAGAGGACTAGTCTCATGAAGTTCCATTGGATTTGGATTTAAGGTTTATGAGGTTCCTAGAGGACTAGGCTCATGAAGTTCCATTGGATTTGGATTTAAGGTTCATGAGGTACCTAGAGGACTAGGCTCATGAAGTTCCATTGGATCTGGATAGGACTAGGCTTATGAAGTTCCATTGGATTTGGATTTAAGGTTCATGAGGTTCCTAGAGAACTAGGCTCATGAAGTTTCTTCGGATTTGGATTAAAGTTTCACGAGGTTCCTAGAGGACTAGGTTCATGAAGTTCCTTCGGATTTGGATTAAAGGTTCATGAGGTTCCTAGAGGACTAGGCTCATGTCTCTCCTTTAGATTTCATTTAAGGTTAATGAGGTTCCTATAGGACTAGGCTCATGCAGTTCCATTTGATTTGGATTTAAGGTTCATGAGGTACCGAGAGGCCTAGGCTCATGAATTTCCATTGGACCCGCTTAGGACTACGCTTTAGATTTTGCTTTGGATTTGGATTTAAGGTTCATGAGGTTCCTAGAGGACTAGGCTCATAAAGTTCTCTTGTATTTGGATTAAAGGTTTACAAGGTTTCTAGAGGACTAGGCTCATGAAATTCATTTGGATTTGGATTAAAGGTTCAAGAGGATAATAGAGGACTAGGCTCATGAAATTCCATTGAATTTGCATTTAAGGTTCACGAGGTTCCTAGACAATTAGGCTCATGAAATTTAATTGAATTTAGATTTATGGTTCATGAGGTTCCTAGAGAACTAGGCTCATGAAGTTCCTTCGAATTTAGATTACAGGCTCATGAGGTTCCTAGAGGACTAGGCTCATGACGTTCCTTTGAATTTCATTTAAGATTCATGAGGTTCCTAGAGGACTAGAATCATGAAGTTCCCTTGGATTTGGATTAAAGGTTCATGAGGTTAGTAGAGGAGTAGGCTCAAGAAGATCCTTTGGATTTGGATTTAAGGTTCATGAGGTACCTAGGGGACTAGGCTCATGAAGTTCCATTGGATTTGGATTTAAGGTTCATGAGGTTATTAGAGGACTAGGCTCATTAAGTTCGCTTGGATTTGGATTAAAGGTTCATGGAGTTCCTAGAGAACTAGGCTCATGAAGTTTCTTCGGATTTGGATTAAAGGTTCATGAGGTTCCTAGAGGACTAGGTTCATGAAGTTCCTTCAGATTTGGATTAAAGGTTCACGAGCTTCCTAGAGACCTAGGTTCATGAAGTTCCTTCGGATTTGGATTAAAGGTTCATGAGGTTCCTAGAGGACTAGGCTCATGAAGTAACTTTGGATTTGGATTAAGGTTAATGAGGTTCCTATAGGACTAGGCTCATGAAGTTCCTTTGGATTTGGATTTAAGGTTCATGAGGTACCTAGAGGACTAGGCTCATTAAGTTCCATTGGATCTGGATAGGACTAGGCTTATGAAGTTCCATTGGATTTGGATTTAAGGTTCATGAGGTTCCTAGAGAACTAGGCTCATGATGTTTTTTCGGATTTGGATTAAAGGTTCACGAGGTTCCTAGATGACTAGGTTCATGAAGTTCCTTCGGATTTGGATTAAAGGTTCATGAGGTTCCTAGAGGACTAGGCTCATGGAGTTCCTTTGGATTTAGATTTAAGGTAAGTGAGGTACCTAGAGGACTAGTCTCATGAAGTTCCATTGGATTTGGATTTAAGGTTTATGAGGTTCCTAGAGGACTAGGCTCATGAAGTTCCATTGGATTTGGATTTAAGGTTCA
This sequence comes from Orobanche coerulescens, assembly GCA_033398695.1. NCBI lineage: Eukaryota > Viridiplantae > Streptophyta > Magnoliopsida > Lamiales > Orobanchaceae > Orobanche > Orobanche coerulescens. The sequence goes on from JAWKAU010000968.1 coordinate 5,169, forward strand.
TGAGGTACCTAGAGGACTAGGCTTATGAAGTTCCATTGGATTTGGATTTAAGGTTCATGAGGATCTTAGAGGACTAGGCTCATGAAGTTCGCTTGGATTTGGATTAAAGGTTCATGGAGTTCCTAGAGAACTAGGCTCATGAAGTTTCTTCGGATTTGGATTAAAGGTTCATGAGGTTCCTAGAGGACTAAGCTCATGAAGTTCCTTCACATTTGGATTAAAGGTTCATGAGGTTCCTAGAGGACTAGGCTCATGAAGTTCCTTTGGATTTGGATTAAAGGTTCATGAGGTTCCTAGAGGACTAGGCTCATGGAGTTCCTTTGGATTTAGATTTAAGGTAAGTGAGGTACCTAGAGGACTAGTCTCATGAAGTTCCATTGGATTTGGATTTAAGGTTTATGAAGTTCCTAGAGGACTAGGCTCATGAAGTTCCATTGGATTTGGATTTAAGGTTCATGAGGTACCTAGAGGACTAGGCTCATGAAGTTCCATTGGATTTGGATTTAAGGTTCATGAGGTTCCTAGAGAACTAGGCTCATGAAGTTTCTTCGGATTTGGATTAAAGTTTCACGAGGTTCCTAGAGGACTAGGTTCATGAAGTTCCTTCGGATTTGGATTAAAGGTTCATGAGGTTCCTAGAGGACTAGGCTCATGAAGTTCCTTTAGATTTGGATTAAGGTTAATGAGGTTCCTATAGGACTAGGCTCATGCAGTTCCTTTGGATTTGGATTTAAGGTTCATGAGGTACCTAGAGGACTAGGCTCATGAAGTTCCATTGGATCTGGATAGGACTAGGCTTATGAAGTTCCATTGGATTTGGATTTAAGGTTCATGAGGTTCCTAGAGGACTAGGCTCATAAAGTTCTCTTGTATTTGGATTAAAGGTTTACAAGGTTTCTAGAGGACTAGGCTCATGAAATTCATTTGGATTTGGATTAAAGGTTCAAGAGGATAATAGAGGACTAGGCTCATGAAATTCCATTGAATTTGCATTTAAGGTTCACGAGGTTCCTAGACAATTAGGCTCATGAAATTTAATTGAATTTAGATTTAAGGTTCATGAGGTTCCTAGAGAACTAGGCTCATGAAGTTCCTTCGAATTTAGATTACAGGCTCATGAGGTTCCTAGAGGACTAGGCTCATGACGTTCCTTTGAATTTCATTTAAGATTCATGAGGTTCCTAGAGGACTAGAATCATGAAGTTCCCTTGGATTTGGATTAAAGGTTCATGAGGTTAGTAGAGGAGTAGGCTCAAGAAGATCCTTTGGATTTGGATTTAAGGTTCATGAGGTACCTAGGGGACTAGGCTCATGAAGTTCCATTGGATTTTGGTAGGACTAGGCTCATGAAGTTCCATAGGATTTGGATTTAAGGTTCATGAGGTTATTAGAGGACTAGGCTCATTAAGTTCGCTTGGATTTGGATTAAAGGTTCATGGAGTTCCTAGAGAACTAGGCTCATGAAGTTTCTTCAGATTTGGATTAAAGGTTCATGAGGTTCCTAGAGGACTAGGTTCATGAAGTTCCTTCGGATTTGGATTAAAGGTTCACGAGCTTCCTAGAGACCTAGGTTCATGAAGTTCCTTCGGATTTGGATTAAAGGTTCATGAGGTTCCTAGAGGACTAGGCTCATGAAGTAACTTTGGATTTGGATTAAGGTTAATGAGGTTCCTATAGGACTAGGCTCATGAAGTTCCTTTGGATTTGGATTTAAGGTTCATGAGGAACCTAGAGGACTAGGCTTATGAAGTTCCATTGGATTTGGATTTAAGGTTCATGAGGTTCCTAGAGAACTAGGCTCATGATGTTTTTTCGGATTTGGATTAAAGGTTCACGAGGTTCCTAGATGACTAGGTTCATGAAGTTCCTTCGGATTTGGATTAAAGGTTCATGAGGTTCCTAGAGGACTAGGCTCATGAAGCTCCTTTGGATTTGGATTTAAGGTTCATGAGGTACCTAGAGGACTAGGCTCATGAAGTTCCATTGGATTTGGATTTAAGGTTCATGAGGATCCTACAGGACTAAGCTCATGAAGTTCTCTTGTATTTGGATTAAAGGTTAATGGAGTTCCTATAGAACTAGGCTCATGAAGTTTCTTTGGATTTCTATTAAAGGTTCATGAGGTTCCTAGAGGACTAAGCTCATGAAGTCTTTCGTATTTGGATTAAAGGTTCATGAGGTTCCTAGAGAACTAGGCTCATGAAGTTCCTTTGGATTTGGATTAAAGGTTCATAAGGTTCCTACAGGACTAGGCTCATGGAGTTCATTTAGATTTGGATTTATGTTTCAGGAGGTACCTAGAGGACTAGGCTCATGAAGTTCCATTGGATTTGGATTTAAGGTTTATGAGGTTCCTATAGGACTGGGCTCATGAAGATCCATTCGATTCACATTTAAGGTTCATGAGGTTTCTAGAGGACTAGGCTCATGAAATTCCTTTGGATTTGGATTAAAGGTTCAAAAGGATAATAGAGGTCTAGGCTCATGAAATTGAATTTGCATTTAAGGTTCACGAGGTTCCTAGACAATTGGGCTCATAAATTTCAATTGAATTTAGATTTAAGGTTCATGAGGTTCCTAGAGGACTAGGCTCATGAAGTTCATTCGAATTTAGATTACAGGTTCATGAGGTTCCTAGAGGACTAGGCTCATGACGTTCCTTTGAATTTCATTTAAGATTCATGAGGTTCCTCGAGGACTAGAATCATGAAAATCCTTTGGATTTGTATTAAAGGTTCATGAGGTTAGTAGAGGAGTAGGCTCAAGAAGTTCCTTTGAATTTGGATTTAAGGTTCATGAGGTACCTAGGGGACTAGGCTCATGAAGTTCCATTGGATTTGGATTTAAGGTTCATGAGGTTCTTAGAGGACTAGGCTAATGAAGTTCGATTGTATTTGGATTAAAGGTTCATGAGGTTCCTAGAGGACTAGGTTCATGAAGTTCCTTCAGATTTGGATTAAAGGTTCACGAGGTTCCTAGAGGACTAGGTTCATGAAGTTCCTTCGGATTTGGATTAAAGGTAGGTTCATAGAGGACTAGGTTCATGAAGTTCCTTTGGATTTGGATTAAGGTTAATGAGGTTCCTATAGGACTAGGCTCATGAAGTTCCTTTGGATTTGGATTTAAGGTTCATGAGGTACCTAGAGGACTAGGCTCATGAAGTTCCATTGGATCTGGATAGGACTAGGCTTATGAAGTTCCATTGGATTTGGATTTAAGGTTCATGAGGTTCCTAGAGAACTAGGCTCATGAAGTTTCTTCGGATTTGGATTAAAGGTTCACGAGGTTCCTAGAGGACTAGGTTCATGAAGTTCCTTCGGATTTGGATTAAAGGTTCAAGAGGTTCCTAGAGGACTAGGCTCATGAAGTTCCTTTAGATTTGGATTAAGGTTAATGAGGTTCCTATAGGACTAGGCTCATGCAGGTCCTTTGGATTTGGATTTAAGGTTCATGAGGTACCTAGAGGACTAGGCTCATGAAGTTCTCTTGTATTTGGATTAAAGGTTAATGGAGTTCCTAGAGAACTAGGCTCATGAAGTTTCTTTGGATTTGTATTAAAGGTTCATGAGGTTCCTAGAGGACTAAGCTCATGAAGTCTTTCGTATTTGGATTAAAGGTTCATGAGGTTCCTAGAGAACTAGGCTCATGAAGTTCCTTTGGATTTAGATTAAAGGTTCATAAGGTTCCTACAGGACTAGGCTCATGGAGTTCCTTTAGATTTGGATTTAAGTTTCAGGATGTACCTAGAGGACTAGGCTCATGAAGTTCCATTGGATTTGGATTTAAGGTTTATGAGGTTCCTAGATGACTAGGCTCATGAAGATCCATTCGATTCGCATTTAAGGTTCATGAGGTTCCTAGAGGATTAGACTCAAGAAGTTCCTTCAGATTTAGATTAAAGGTTTACAAGGTTTCTAGAGGACTAGGCTCATGAAATTCCTTTGGATTTGGATTAAAGGTTCAAGAGGATAATAGAGGACTAGGCTCATGAAATTCCATTGAATTTGGATTTAAGGTTCACGAGGTTCCTAGACAATTAGGCTCATGAAATTCAATTGAATTTAGATTTAAGGGTCATGAGGTTCCTAGAGGACTAGGCTCTTGAAGTTCCTTCGAATTTCGATTACAGGTTCACGAGGTTCCTAGGGGACTAGGCTCATGAAGTTCCTTTGAATTTCATTTAAGATTCATGAGGTTCCTAGAGGACTATAATCGTGAAGTTCCTTTGGATTTGGATTAAAGGTTCATGAGGTTAGTAGAGGAGTAGGCTCATGAAGTTCCTTTGGATTTAGATTTAAGGTTCATGAGGTACCTAGGGGACTAGGCTCATGAAGTTCCATTGGATTTCGGTAGGACTAGGCTCATGAAGTTCCATAGGATCTGGATTTAAGGTTCATGAGGATCTTAGAGGACTAGGCTCATGAAGTTCGCTTGGATTTGGATTAAAGGTTCATGGAGTTCCTAGAGAACTAGGCTCATGAAGTTTCTTCGGATTTGGATTAAAGGTTCATGAGGTTCCTAGAGGACTAAGCTCATGAAGTTCCTTCACATTTGGATTAAAGGTTCATGAGGTTCCTAGAGGACTAGGCTCATGAAGTTCCTTTGGATTTGGATTAAAGGTTCATGAGGTTCCTAGAGGACTAGGCTCATGGAGTTCCTTTGGATTTAGATTTAAGGTAAGTGAGGTACCTAGAGGACTAGTCTCATGAAGTTCCATTGGATTTGGATTTAAGGTTTATGAGGTTCCTAGAGGACTAGGCTCATGAAGTTCCATTGGATTTGGATTTAAGGTTCATGAGGTTCCTAGAGGACTAGGCTCATGAAGTTCCTTTGATTTGGATTTAAGGTTCGTAAGGTTCCTAAAGGACTAGGCTCATGAAGTTTCATTCGATTTGGATTTAAGGTTCATAAGGTTCTTAGAGGACTAGACTCAAGAAGTTCCTTTGAGTTTGGATTTAAGGTTCATGAGGCTCATAGAGGACTAGGCTCATGAAGTTCCATTGGATTTGGATTTAAGGTTCATAAGGTTCCTAGAGAACTAGGCACATGAAGTTCTTTTGGATTTGGATTAAAGGTTAATGAGGTTTGTTGTTACCCAAAATATTATCCGGAGATAGTATTGCTGGAATGATCGAGTAACAAACAAGTACGAGAACACTTCCGTGAGAAAATAAATAACACAAGATTTGCCGGGGTTGTTAGTCCCGGGCTTGAATGCTCTCGCGAGATGTTATTATTAAATATACTGTTGAGTACAAATATTAATGTTAGAATCTATTACAATGAGTGTAAAGACTTCTAGTTATCTAACCTGTAGAGCGTGTAGATTGCCGGAAAAACCAGATAGGGAGATCTGTGAGTTCTTGCTTTTGATGTTCTGTGAGTGTATATGAATCACTATGAATGTGTGAGTAATTGCCAGATGAGTTCTTATTCTTTCTGTATTCACGATGATTTGATTCTGTCTCTACTGACGTGTTATGAGCCTCCTATTTATAGGAGACAAGGTTGCTGGGACCTCTCCGGCGATCGCGGGCGACCGCCGTTTTTTATATTATAATAAGATGGCCGATCGCCCCGTGACGTGGGGTTGTTCCCTTAAATCTGGGGCTGCTGCCGGTGGCCAGCTGTTCGAGCCAATGGGAAGCCTGCACGCGTCCTGAGTCGCTGTCCGGGGAGGACCCACTTTACACCTTTCGGCGGGCCTGTCGGTAGGTGAGGTAGGTGACAGGTTGGGGTCAAAGGTCTTATCTGTTGGCGCCTTTTGCGGATCTGCATGTGGGGCACCGTCCAAGATTCGGTCTTCGACGAATTTGACGGATGCTGGATTTATACGTGGCACGAGACGATCATCTCTGGTTGGACATCAAAGACGATCGCCAGATACCAAAAGACGATCGCAAGATACCAAAAGACGATCGCCGTGGGTGCCGACCTCCGGGTGTTCGTCCAAAGTATGTCTTCTATGGTTGGCTCTCAGATCACTATGCCGATCGCCATCGAGGCGTATTAATCGCCGCACAACAATTGCCCCCCAGCTCGCTTCGATGTTGAAAACACGGGGTGAGGTGGCACTGTTGGCGATCGCCACTGTTTAAACGATCAGACGATCTAATTTTAAATTTGGACAATCTCCTTTTGCGTTGGAAGCAGTGGGAAACGAAGGCGGTCTCTCGAAACGTTGTAACGACACGCGTCGCGCGACCATTGGGGGAGTCCGACGGTTTGTCAGACTTGTCGCCTGGCGTGCCCTCGAAAAGATGCGCACGCGGGATTCGAGGGGCTGCATTTAATGTGTCCCCCCGACTATTGCACTCCAACCCTCGGGATTTCGCCTATTTGCAAAGAGACCCCTGCTCCTGTTTATAAAAGGGGCTATGGCTTCTTCATTCCTACTCTTCACGCTTCCTTGTTTTCTAGCCGAGATTCTGCAAAATTTTTCCGATGATACTTGTGGCGACCGTCCTTCCTTTTAGGTAAGAACATAAATCTTCTTTCTCCCATTTACTTTTTATAACATGTCTGGAGGATCTAAGACCTTCGAGACCGGAAACACCTCCCCCGCCCCAGCTTCGCCTGACCGGGAGGAAATTCCCGCGGGACTCCACATGGAAACGGCCGTTGAGGCTATTCGTGCGGGGATTGCACCCGCAGAACTTGAGGAGCTTTTCAACGAGGCCGAAGTGGTGCGGTTGTCCTGGGAAAAGGATAGCGTATTCCCGCGGGTTCGCCGGTGGATGAAGATGAACTGGTGCGGTTGTCCTGGGAAAAGGATAGCGTATTCGGCCCCGCCTATATGGATTTTGCTACGCTCATGGAGGGGATCGCCGGACCCTGTCCAGAATTTGATTTCGGAGCGTATTCCGCCGCCCATCCCTACGAACATGTGAAGCGGACGGCGTTCCGGGCCGCTGACCCGTCTCAGTGGACTCTTGGTCAGATCCGGAGTTCGGCGACCCGGAAACACTTGAGACGCTGGAGGGCAAAATATCACATTCCTTTTGATGTTTCATTGCACGTGCCCTCGGAAAACGAATGTGCCGATCAACCTCCCGAGGGTCTGGTCGCCGTTAGTGAGATGATTATGGAGGCCGGCCTGCGGTTCCCCTTGCCGTTCGCTGTATCCTATTTGCTGATCGCCTGGAATTTGGTGCCGCTCCAATTGACGTCGAACGCCTGGCTACAGATCATCTGTACTCTGACACTTTTCGGCAGTCACCGGTTGTTCCGTCTTCTTTATGCGATGGAAATGAACTATCTATTCAAACTAGTTGCGCAGAAAGGGTTGGTCGGTGGTAATCACATCCAAGGTCGAATGGGAAGAGTGGTCCTTGGTGTGCCGAACAAGACACGGGGCGACCTGGCAAAATGGTGCTGGGTCGGCGGAGCGTGGAGGTCGGAGTCGAGTGATAGGCCGGAGGAAGAGTTGGTGGTTCCCACCAATTTTCGGGAGAGGAATCCGAGTAAGGGTTTTAACTCTCCCTTTGATCGGATACGTCTTCGACTGATCTAATTTTGTTTTCTTTTTGCAGGATCTCTTGTTCCAGCGATCGGCGATCTCCCCTTTGATTTCTTGATCGTTTGGGAGTGAATTCGTGCCTTGCCGGATTCCTACATAGACGTTCGCTCACTCGGTCACGAACTACATAGGTTGGGGGCTCGATTGTTACGCTTCCCTAGTCATGTGAAAGTTCCAGGTATAGATCTCACTTCTTCCTTGCTTGACGATCGTCTCCAAGAGATCGCAATGTCGAAGTAGACGTATAACTTGTCTGAATTCCTTCTTTGACAGAGATTCATTTTCCCCACTTCGCCGAGCCACCGTAAGAGATTGCCATGTCTAACCCTGGTATCATCGGTCGTCTTCACAGGGAAAGAAGAAGGGTCGTGTTGCTGCGACGACGTCTCGCCCCGTTCCTGTGGTGAGACCCGCTGCGGTGCCGGTTACCAAGCCGGAAATTCCGGAGGAGGAACAACTCCAGCACAACCGCAAGAGGCCGGAGGAGTCCCTGCCTCGAGATCTTTATGAAGGCCGGAGGAGTCCCTGCCGATTAATGAGGCAGACGTGTCTATTTTGGAGCCACCGGTTGCCGCGGCTCCTATCTCCGCGGTTCCGATGGTGGAGGGATCTGGCTCCAGGCCCTCGGCGTCTGGCTCCAGGTCATCGGCCGGATCCTTGTAAAAGGTGGCGATCGCCGAAGCTGAAACTTCTCGGGGCAAGCCCTATTTTGGCCGCGACCCCGAATTGATCAACAGGTAAGACCGGATTGATCTTTCCGAGTTAGGCAATTGAGTAAGGTATATTCTAACTCCTTTGTCTCTTTTGTTTGTGTTGCAGGGTCCGTATTGCTGATCCGGACGTCTCGCCGATGGTGCTGGACTTCCTGGCGAGAAAATCTCTGCAGAAGTCCCCGATGTCCCTACTTACGTCCAGAAGGCCATCACCTCTCTGCCTAAGGCTTGGACGACCGATCTCGATGCGATCGCTCGTCTGCGGTCTGGAGATGCCATGCAGGCGACCATTGCCCTGGCTCTTCAAACGGCGACGATGTCCATCCAAGCTGCTAAGGATTACGAGGGGCGACCCTCTAATGCTCGCCTCCATAAAGATCTCGAGGCGGCTCGAAACCAAAACGTCGATTTTGCCAACTGGATCCAGGCTATGGAGAAGGAGTAGAGACGGCCAAACGAGCTAAGCAGGACATGGACCGGATGAAGCAGGAGCTGTGCCGCTCCAAGGAAGTGGACGATCGGTTCCGCGACCAGGAGAAGGAAGCTCGCCGGATGCATGTGGCCTCGCAGGAGGAGGCGACCGGGCTGAAGGCGACGGTGGATCGGCTCAACAGCGAGCTGGAGAAGGCAAAGGGAGAGCTTGAGAAGGCTAAAGGAGAAATGGCCGCCAAGGTGGTCGAGCTAGCGGAAGCTGAGAAGACGACCACGGAGTTGAGAGGGCAGCTAAAGGCGATCGAGACCGATCCCTACCTCAATGTGGCACTCGTCGGCGAGTTCGCCTATTATGTGGCCTACGCCGACGTTGTCCGAGCCGCCAAAAAGGTAGGGATCGAGATCGGTCCTTTGATGGAGATCTTCAAGGTCTATGCACTCAAGCACCCTTTGCATCCGGAGTTTTCCCTGCCGATCCTTGACCTCGTCGACTTGGGGATCCACTTGAGTTGGTATCCTCTTCCGGATAAACTCATTTATCCTGAAACCGATGGGGGAGCGCGTGCTGATCTGCCACCTGGGGGCGAAGACCAGCCGGAGGGACCCTGAATGATTTCTTTGTATTGCCTTTGGGCTTTGTTTTGTACGAACTTCTTGATAATGAATAAAATACTCCCTTTTCGCACCTGATTCTTTTCATGTACGATCGCCTTTGAATGTTTGCATGCGAATTTTTAAAAGTATGTATATGATTGCTTCCGATGTATTGTTCATCTGACCAATTGTTTGAATGTTTGAATGTATTGTCATGTTTGGAAATTCTTACTTATAAACATTGTTGAACAATTCCGATCGTCCTGCGTGCATTTGAACGAAGCAGATCGGGTACGGTTCCGTCTTTCCGATTGCATTTAGGATTAGCTCCCCTCCTTTGCCCCCTTGTTTTTGTTTACTTATTGTAAGTAAGGGAACAAAATAGTATGTCTGGTGAGCTATCTTCAGTTTTGCCGACTCTGAGGAATCGTGCACGGTCGCGGAGTTCGATGGACCTATCTCCACAACTGTGTCTTTGTGTGCGAGGGATATTCCCGCGACTCACTTTATTGTGAGGGTCCTCCGTTAGGCTGCGCCCGCCTTGTATTTAAACGAAAGGTGGGCGGTCTTGGTCTGGAGGAGTCCTTGCACGGGGCATCATCGGTTTATTCGACTCCACGTCCGTGGCTTGTTAGCACTTTTCTACCTTGGGTCGGCATGTTAGATGGCGACCCTTGACGGTATACGTTGTGATGGGGTAGGAACGCGCCGCCTTGTCCGAGTACATCATGTTAGATGACGTACTTCGAGGGCGTGCGGACGTGTCCACAGATTATTTTAGAGGGTCCTTCGTCTACGCCAGCCTCGTATTTAAATGAAGGGCGGGCGATCTCAGCCCAAAGGAACCTTGCATGGCGAAGCCTTCGGTTCCATCGACCTTCAGGGCCATGGCTGCATTGTTTCTACCTCGGATTGCCATGTTTGAACGACGATCCTCGACGGTATACGATATGCCTGGTGGGGCGATCGCTAGAATAGATGAGATAGGAAGAAATCTCATTATATTCCTCGTACATAGGGTATTTGAAACTGAATACAGAGTTTTCACTGGTAGTACTTCTTCAGATGAACGGCATTCCAGGGATATTGATCCGGAGTGCCGTTAGGGTGTTCAAGTTCATAGGCTCCCTTGGTTAGCCACTTAGATATCCTGAAGGGGCCCTCCCAGATCGGACCAAAGACACCTGTGTGGGTCTGGATATTTTTGAGGACGAGATCGCCCACCTGAAACCTTTTTTCCTTGACCTTCGAATTGAAGAACTTCTCGGATCTCCTTTTGTGGATTGTGTTCTTCATTTTTGAGGTCCGTCGTCGTTCTTCGAGCATGTCGAGGTCGATCCATCGGGACACATCATTGTTGGTCGTCATCTCTTGTTCGGTTCGATGGCTGAGGATGGCGATCTCCGAGGGAATCACCACTTCTGTCCCGAAGGCGAGGGCGAACGGGTTTCGCCGGTTGAGTTACGGGTCGTCGTTCGATAAGACCACAAAACGTCTGGGAGCTCGCTCGCCAACCGTCCTTACCTGGATTCGAGTCGTGCTTTAATCGTGTGTTTGAGGATTTTGTTTATGGCTTCTACCTGCCCGTTCGTCTGAGGGTGGTAGGGAGCCGAGAACAACTTCTTGATTCCCCACTTCTCATAGAATTGCATGACTTCTAAACCGTCGAACTGCTTTCCGTTGTCGGAGATGATGGCCTGGGGCAGACCGAACCGGCATATGATGTTTTTCCAGATGAACTTAATTACTTGCTCTTGGCCGATCTTGTTGAGCGGTTCGGCCTCAGCCCATTTGGTGAAATAGTCGACCCCTACGATGGCAAACTTACAGCCCCCTGGCGCCGTCGGCAAAGGACCTATAAGGTCGATGCCCCATTGGGCGAAAGGCCATGGGCTGTACATTGAAGTGAGCTGCTCGGGGGAGAGTTTGATGCTTGGTCCCATTACTTGACACCTATGACACGATCTGGCATAAGCGATCGCATCCTTCTGAAGTGACGGCCAGAAAAAACCTTGTCTGGTTGTTTTATGGATGAGAGCTCGCCCGCCAACATGGTTTCCGCAGATCCCGTCATGGATCTCGGCTAAAACGAGCTGACCTTCTTCCGGTGTAATACACTTGAGGAGGGGAAGGCTGAAAGCTCGCTTGTAAAGCCGGTCGTCCAATAGGGTATATCTGGTCGCGCGGAGCAGGAGTTGGCGAGCTTTGACACGGTCGTCAGGGACCGTTCCGTTTTAGCCAGGCTTCTGTCGATCGCCGGCCTTGCTGATTTTGTAATTTGGATATTAGAGAAATCGGCCACCCCATCTGATGACGCTAGTTTGGATAGGGCATCGGCCTGGGAGTTGTGGTCTCTCGGGACTTGTTCGATTAACACTTCCTCAAATTTCGTGCATATTTCGGCGACCAGCTCTTGGTATTTGACCATCTGTTCACTGCGCGCCTCATATTCTCCCTTGACTTGGTTCACGACCAAGAGGGAGTCCATGAAGATATGGAGGCGACGAACATCCAGGGCGAGGGCTAGATCGAGCCCACCTACCAAGGCTTCGTATTCGGCTTCATTGTTGGTCGCACGAAAACCGAAACGCACAGCATTTGTGAAACTTTGTCCGTCGGGGCTAATGAGGACAATTCCTGCCCCAGCTCGCGAGTTGGTCGCCGAGCCATCCACGTACAGCTTCCAGGCAGGGCGGCCGATCTGGGTCGGACTGTGAAGGAATGTTAATTCCACCACGAAGTCTGCCAGAGCCTAACCTTTGATTGCCGTGCGAGGAGCGTATGTGATACTGTATTGGGCGATCCCCAGTGACTACTTGAGGAGTCGCCCGTTGGTGTCCGGTCGGTGTAGAACTTGCCTTAGAGGGAGAGTTGCCAGAACCTCCACTTGATGTTCGAAGAAGTAGGCCCTTATCTTGTGAACACTCATGACAAGAGCGTATGCGATCTTCTCCAGAGGTGTATAACGTGTTTCTGCGTCATGGAGCGCTTGGCTAACGTAGTAGATCGGCAAGTAGACTTGTCCCTCCACTCGCACCAAAACAGCATTCAGTGCGATCTCCGAGGCTGCTAGGTAAAGGAATAATTTCTCACCGGGGATCGGCTTTGCCAGGATCTGGGGGTTAGATAGATATTCCTTGATTTTGGCGAATGCTACTTGACTCTCCTTCATCCATGCGAACTTCTTGTTCTTTATGGTCGCGAAGAAAGGCTTGTTTTTATCCCCGAGCTGAGATATGAAACGGTTGAGGGCTGCCAGACATCCTGTGAGGCGTTGTACCTGCTTGACATTCCGTGGCTCCTGCATGTCTAGGATCGCTTGAATCTTGGTTGGATTCCCCTCGATCCCCCTTTGGCTCACCATGTGCCCAGGAATTTTCCGGAGCCCACCCCGAAGTTGCATTTCTTGGGGTTGAGTTTCATGTTGAACTTCTCGAGGATGGCGAACGTCTCGGCAAGGTTATTGAGGTGGTCTTCCTTCTTGAGGCTTTTGACCATGATGTCGTCAATGTAGACCTCCATGGTCTTGCCGATCTGATTGGCGAACATCCCATTGACTAGTCGCTGGTAGGTTGCCCCGGCGTTCTTCAAGCCGAACGGCATTCGGACCCAAAAGTATATGTCTTTTTCCGTGTGGAAATATGTGTGCTTTATGTGTTTCTCCGCCATTGGGATTTGATGGTATCCGGCGAAGGCATCCATGAACGACATCATTTCGCAACCTGCTGTACTATCGACCAAGTGATCAATATGGGGCATTGGAAAGTGATCTTTTGGACATGCCGCGTTGAGGTCGGTGAAGTCCATGCATAACCTCCAGGAGCCGTTTGGCTTTTTAACAAGCACCGTGTTGGAGACCCGTTGTGGTTCGTCTGTAGCTACTCCGATTAATTTGTTGTTCAGTAGCTTTTTGACTTCTACATCGAGCGCTGCGTACTTCTCAGGACCGAATTTCCTATGTTTCTGGTGAACAGGCTTCCTTGCCGGGTCGATCTTTAGATAGTGGCAAGCGTGTTCAGGATTTATTCTAACCATATCTTTATGCGACCAGGCAAAGACTCCGATGTTCTTACGTAGTAAATTTATCAGATCCTCTTTTAATTCGCGATCGATGCTTGCGCCGATCTGTACTTCCCGCTCCGGGCGAGCCAGATCTATCGTTATACTTTCCAACTCTTCAAAGGGGACGGTCGCTTCTTGTTTAGAATGATTTCCAGACTTGATCCTTGGATCGATGTCGAGACTTGGCTCGAAATTGATCCTTCGTCTACCCGGTCGATATACTCTTCATCTGACTCGTCCTTCCCCTGTCTGATTTTCATCATGCGGTGGGGGCCTTCTGGGCGAGTGACTTTGGCGGCGAAGTACGATGTGAAGTCGTTCACCAGCTTCTCAAAGCAATTGATTGAGTGAGGTGGTAGGGAGATGTACCACCTGTGGGCGCGGTCGCCCAGAGTTAATGGGAACATTCGACAATTCGTCACATCTGATTCTCCGCATCCGGTCATGTAGATCCGGAATTTGCTCAACTGGGTCTCCAGATCCGATCTCCTCTCATATAGAGGTGTTTGTGGGGGAGCGATCTTTGGTTGAACTGGGGCGAGCTCGATCTGAGCCGTGAGTGGTTCACTTGGCCCAGCGATCGATCTCCTGGCGCCTGCCCCAGTTTCCAGGAGCACCTTCATCTCGTCAAGCTGGCGCTGCATGGCGGCCATCTCCGTTGCCTGACTGCTCGCTGATTGGCTCCTTGAGCGTGAGCCAAGGCGATCGTGCACTGATCCCTTGGCCGCATGGTGAATGATGAGCTTCCTGCTAGTGGGTTCATTTCTTGGGCGAGCGGGGGCCCGCTGACCGGCTTGTCTTTTGGGAGTCGGATATGCCGAACTCCTGGTAACGGATTCGGATACCGATGTCTCCCGGCTGGGGCCTGAGTGCCCGGGTCGCCACGAGGGATCGCTTCCCAGGCGGCTGAAGACGGAGTCATCCCGCCTGACGAGAGCCTTCTCCTATGGCTCGGGGCTTTCTGTCGATTTCTCAATATAGATCCCCTTAAGCTTCTGCTTGCCTGCTCGGCGGATGGCTGACGGAGTGATGGTGGGCGAGTCGCATGCCCTCCGTCGCTCCCTGAGGATGGCTATAGCCTCCTCACTGCTCCTTGATCTGGGCGATCGAGTGAGAGGCTAGGACCATCCCTCGGGGGCGGGAGTGAGAGCCTTGCGTCGCCATGGTCACCTTCCGCCGTGGGCTGGGATTCGGTCCGGGCCGGAATGAGATTTCCGGCAGATCGTAGGGTGGCTCTCTTGGAGGTCGTTGCAGATGTCATTTTTCTGAAGGCTTTTCTTTGAAGAACAGTGAGTGTTTCTTCAAGTATATGTCCGGAGAACAATGAGTGTTCTTCGAGACGGTAGGAATAAAAATGGAGGTTTAGATGCCCTCCTTCTAGCGCCAATTGTTGTTACCCAAAATATTATCTGTAGATAGTATTGCTTGAATGATCGAGTAACAAACAAGTACGAGAGCACTTCCGTGAGAAAATAAATAACACAAGATTTGTCGGGGTTGTTAGTCCCAGGCTTGAATGCTCTCGCGAGATGTTATTAATAAATATACTGTTGAGCACAAATATTTATGTTAGAATCTATTACAATGAGTGTAAAGACTTCTAGTTATCTAAGCAGTAGAGCGTGTAGATTGCAGGAAGAACCAGATAGGGAGATCTGTGAGTTCTTGCTTTTGATGTTCTGTGAGTGTATACGAATCACTATGAATGTGTGAGTAATTGCCAGATGAGTTCTTATTCTTTCTGTATTCATGATGATGTGATTCTGTCTCTACTGCCTTGTTATGAGCCTCATATTTATAGGTGACAAGGTTGTTGGGACCTCTCCGGCGATCGCGGGCGACCGCCGTTTTTTATATTATAATAAGATGGCCGATCGCCCCGTCACGTGGGGCTGTTCCCTTAAATCTGGGGCTGCTGCTGGTGGCCAGCTGTGCGAGCTAATGGGAAGCCTGCACACGTCCTGAGTCGCTGTCCGGGGAGGACCCACTTTACACCTTTCGGCAGGCCTGTCGGTACGTAAGGTAGGTGACAGGCCGGGGTCAAAGGTCTTATCTGTCGGCGCCTTTTGCGGATCTGCATGTGGGTCGCCGCCCAAGATTCGGTCTTTGACGACTTTGATGGATGCTGGATTTATATGTGGCATGAGACGATCGTCTCTGGTTGAACATCAAAGACGACCGCCAGATACCAAAAGACGATTGCCAGATACCAAAAGACGATCGTCGTGGGTGCCGACCTCCGGGTGTTCGTCCAGAGTATGTCTTCTATGGTTGGCTCTTAGAT
The DNA here is from genome assembly GCA_033398695.1 of Orobanche coerulescens. NCBI lineage: Eukaryota > Viridiplantae > Streptophyta > Magnoliopsida > Lamiales > Orobanchaceae > Orobanche > Orobanche coerulescens. Next base: position 20,773 of record JAWKAU010000968.1, read on the forward strand.
CACTATGCCAATCGCCATCGAGGCGTATTAATCGCCGCACAACAAGGTTCCTATTGGACTAGGCTCATGAAGTTCCTTTGGATTTGGATTTAAGGTTAATGAGGTTCCTATAGGACTAGGCTCATGAAGTTTCTTCGGATTTGGATTAATGGTTCATGAGGTTCCTAGAGGACTAGGCTCATGAAGTTCCTTTGGATTTGGATTGAAGGTTCATGAGGTTCCTAGAGGACTAGGCTCATGAATTTCCTTTGGATTCGGATTTCAGGTTAATGAGGTTCCTATAGGACTAGGCTCATGCATTTCGTTCGGATTTGGATTAAAGGTTCATGAGGTTCCTAGAGAACTAGGCTCATGAAGTTCCCTTGGATTTGGATTTAAGGTTCATGAGGTACCTAGAGGACTAGGCTCTTGAAGTTCCATTAGATTTGGAGTTAAGGTTTATGAGGTTCCTATAGGACTAGGCTCATGAAGTTCCATTGAATTTGGATTCAAGTTTCATGAAGTTCTTAGAGGACTATACTGCTGAAGTTCCATTCGATTTGGATTTAAGGTTCATAAGGTTCTTAGAGGACTAGAATCAAGAATTTTCTTTGTGTTTGGATTTAAGGTTCATGAGGTTCATAGAGGACTAGGCTCATGAAGTTTTTTTGGATTTGGATTAAAGGTTCATGGGGTTCCTAGTGGATTAGGCTTATGAATTTCATTCAGATTTAGATTAAAGGTTTACAAGGTTCCTACAAGACTAGGCTCATGAATTTCCATTGGATTTGGATTTAAGGTTTATGAAGTTCCAAGAGGACTAGGCTTATGATTCCCTTGGATTTGGATATAAGGTTCATGAGATTCCTATACGACTATACTCATGAAGTTCCTTTGATTTGGATTTAAGGTTCATGAGGTTCCTAGAGAACTACACTCAAGAAGTTCCTTCAGATTTGGATTAAAGGTTTACAAGGTTTCTAGAGGACTAGGCTCATGAAATTCATTAGGATTTGGATTAAAGGTTGAAGAGGTTAATATAGGACTAGGCTCATGAAATTCCATTGGATTTGCATTTAAGGTTCACGAGGTTCCTAGATAATTAGGCTCATGAGTTCAATTGGATATAGATTTAAGGTTCATGAGGTTCCTAGAGGACTAAGCTCATGAAGTTCCTTCGGATTTAGATTACAGATTCATGAGGTTCCTAGAGGACTAGGCTCATGTCGTTCCTTTGAATTTCATTTAAGATTCATGAGGTTCCTAGAGGACTAGACTCATGAAGTTCCTTTGGATTTGGATTAAAGGTTTATGAGGTTAGTAGAGGAATAGGCTCATGAAGTTCCTTTGTATTTGTATTTAAGATTCATGAGGTACCTAGAGGATTAGGCTCATGAAGTTCCATTAGATTTGGATTTATGGTTTTTGAGGTTCCTAGAGGACTAGGCTCATGAAGTTCCATTGGATTTAGATTAAAGGTTCATGAGGTTCCTAGAGGACTAGGCTCATGATTCCATTAGATTTGGATTTAAGGTTCATGAGGTTCCTAGAGAACTAGACTCATGGAGTACATTTGGATTTGGATTTAAGGTTCATGAGGTACCTAGAGGACTAGGCTCATGAAGTTCTATTGGATTTAGATAGGACTAGGCTCATGAACTTCCATTGTATTTGGATTAAAGGTTCATGAGGTTCCTAGAGGACTAGGCTCATGAAGTTCCTTTGGATTTGGATTAAAGGTTCATAAGGTTCCTAGAGGACTAGGCTCATGGAGTTCCTTTGTATTTAGATTTAATGTTAGTGAGGTACTTAGAGGACTAGGCTCATGAAGTTCCATTGGATTAGGATTTAAGGTTTATGAGGTTCCTAGAGGACTACGCTCATGAAGTTCCATTGGATTTGGATTTAAGGTTCATGAGGTTCCTAGAGGACTAGGCTCATGAAGTTCCTTTGATTTGGATTTAAGGTTCATAAGGTTCCTAAAGGACTAGGCTCATGAAGTTCCATTCGATTTGGATTTAAGGTTCATAAGGTTCTTAGAGGACTAGACTCAAGAAGTTCCTTTGAGTTTGTATTTAAGGTTCATGAGACTCATAGAGGACTAGGCTCATGAAGTTCCTTTGGATTTGGATTTAAGGTTAATGAGGTTCCTATAGGACTAGGCTCATGAAGTTCCTTTGGATTTGGATTAAAGGTTCATGAGGTTCCTAGAGGACTAGGGTCATGGAGTTCCTTTGGATTTAGATTTA
>JAWKAU010000969.1:0-10000 GCA_033398695.1 Orobanche coerulescens
TTTCAAGACATGCCTAGGTCTCTTTGGGCCGTTTCAAGACATGCCTAGGTTTTTTTTTTTTTTTTTTTTTAAAAGACGACATTTATAAACCAGAACAGAAATGTGGAGGGACGAGTCCCACTACACGCCCAAAGAGATCGAGGGAGGACGAGCCCCTCTACACGCCCAACAACCGAGGGTGGCTAGATCCTCACCAAGCCAAATGATTGGAATCCCATCATAAAAGCTAAAAAGAATACAGATTACATGTTAAGGATCAAAGTATTTCCTACTCCTAATATAGGGGAATCCCATTTTGTCGAGACGAATCATTCCACGAATCTTCCCTACGAGATCTTGACAATCAGAGTAGGAGTAATTTCTATGAATGCAGCCTTGATTCGCAAGGTGATCGGCAACCGCATTTCCTTCTCTATAAATGTGTGAGTAACGAATATTAATATCTCTAGCAATTTTTTTAATTTTAGAGATTAATCCCTGAAGATGCCATTGACAAGCAGACTCGGTAGAAACCAAATTAATGGCAGTGGTCGAATCGGCTTCAACCCAGATATTGTGGAACCCTCTCTCCGCACAAAGTTCAATTCCGCGCCAAATCGCAAAGAGATCCGCATAAGAGTTAGATTGTTCGCCAATAAATTCATAGAAGCAGAATATAGGAGTGCCCCGATGATCCCGAAGGATCCCCCCGGCACCCGCTAAGCCTGGATTATTTTTGGCCGCCCCATCCGTATTCAATTTAAACCACCCAACGGGAGGGGGAGCCCAACTGACGGTCGTGAGTTTTATTTTGGGTGGTGGGGGTATCGAAATACACAGCCTAGCCGCAAAGCCATCCCCCCGAAGCCAAAAGTGACGAGCTTTCCTAGGCACCTTAATGAAGCGAATGTAGTTCCAAACTCTCGCACAAACTCGCTTGGCTGTGAAAGGAATCTTTTTAACTCTTTTATCATTCCTACAGCACCAAAGAAACCAACAAATAAGCACGGGAATGATATGGAAGATATGTATTTTACCTTGCGCTTTGCTGAACCAACTCCTCAAAAATTGGTTAACACTGATAATGTTCGGGCGAGCTAGGCCAGCAATCTAGTAAAAGACATCCCACACTTTAGAGGCCACTGGCCCGGCCACAAGGAGATGAAGGAGACTTTCTTGACCCCCACAACAAAAACAAGAAATGTTAGACATTATGCCTCTAAGAGCCATACAATCCGGAGTGGGGATCCATTTATTAAACACACGAACCATAAAAATGGAAATCGTAGGAGTAATAATAGCATTCCAGCAAAGTTTAAGACAATTGTGAACCTCCTTACGTTGTCTAATATGATCCCAAGTATTTTTAAAGGAAAAGTCCCCATTAGAGGACAGTTTCCAGCAAGTTTTAGGATTCGCCACATCAGCGGGAAGAGCACAAATATAATCACAATAATCAGGCGGAATAGAGGCCAGTAACTTAGTTTTATCCCAAACCCCATTAGACCAAAAATCTTTAAGACGAGATTTGGACTTAGATGGGTGTAAACTAGTTAGAGGGCTAAAATCACACCACATATCATGCCAAAAATAAGCATCCGCTGTACCACTATTCCAAAAAATCAGCTTATCCGCAAGAAGCCTAATATTGCACATACGTTTCCAAATGGCCGAATCAAATGGGTTAATTTTCACCACCATTGGGTGAAGCCTCTTACAATATTTAGCCATAAGAAATTGAGACCATATGTTATTAGAAGTGCGAAACCTCCACCACAATTTATACTCAGCTGTTTTAATGATATCATTAAGATCCCGAAAACCCAAACCACCCTCACTCGTAGGGTAACACAGTTTAGACCAAGACGCCCAGTGCATTTTCTTTTTAGCATCATTAGATCCCCAAATGAATTTATTGAAAAGCCTCTCAATGAATGTGATTACATTAGCCGGAGGTTTCACCACTTGAAGACAATAAAATGCAATAGAGTTGAGTACCGATTTAATAAGCTCGATCCGACCACCTAAAGAGAGAAGATGGTGGTTCCACGAGCAAATCTTAAGTTGAATTTTACGGACAATCTCATGGAACATAGCAAAGGTGGGATTCCCCTTCCACAAAGGAACTCCCAAGTAAGTGATCGGTAAGCTAGACATTTGGAACCCCGTAATGGTGTGCACAAGATTAGCCAAATTAGAGGGAGGGTGCTGCATAATATAAAGGCTTTTAGCATTATTAATTTTCTGCCCCGAAACACTCTCATAGTGGTTAAGAAGATTGTTAAGAATATGCAAATTACTCTCCGACGCCTTGATGAAAAGAAGAGTATCATCAGCATAAGCTAAGTGGAAAATCTTAACATTTTTGCGAATGATATACGCCATTTGAGGATTCCGAGCAAACATGTCATCAATACATCGAGAGAAGTAATCAGATGCAATGACAAACAATAATGGAGAAATCGGGTCCCCTTGACGCAGCCCTCTACCAGATTTAAAATATCCGACCGAGCAACCATTAATTAAAATGGAGAACCAAGTCGAACTCACACATTGATTAATCAAATTGATCAAACGATTAGAAAACCCAAACTGAGCTAAAATTTTGAACAAAAAATCCCAATTGACTCTATCATAAGCTTTCTCCATGTCAAGCTTAATAACTGTGTTCATCTTAGATCTAGAGATGTCATGGACAACATCCAAAGCCGTGAGGATGTTATCCGTGATGAGCCGATCCTTGATGAAACCCGACTGAGAAGGGACAATAATGCGAGGAATAATACGACTCAGCCTCTTACTAAGGATTTTAGAAATAATTTTGTAAGACGTATTACAGAGGCTAATAGGTCTGAAATCTTTCCAAGAGTTTGGCGCCGAGATTTTAGGAATCAAAGATAAAGTGGTCGAGGAATAAGCTTTTGAAAGAGCTGTTCCTCCAAAAAAATCACACGTCGCTTCAAGAACATCAGAGGCAATAATATCCCAACACTCTTGAAAAAATTTAGAATTAAATCCATCAGGCCCCGCAACACTATCACCCTCCATATCAAAGACAACCTCACGCACCTCTTCTAAAGAGGGGTTTTTACAAAGCTCAACATTATCATTCTCCGTAATAAGGGAAGGGATGAGGTTATCTTTAACTAGAGAGAGATCCGTGTCCATATTATGGAAACTGTTGTTAAAAAATCTAACAGCAGAGTCATTAATATCATTGGGATTATCCAGGATGTTTCCGTCGTCATGAATATTATGAATAAAATTCTTACTCCTATTCTTTTTGACTAGATCATGAAAGAATTTAGTATTTCTTTCCCCTTCCATAGTCCATTTCATACGAACTTTTTGTTTCCAAAAAGTCTCTTCAATGGACAAAGCAAGGTTGAGGGCTATATTAGCCGATTTAAGATATTCCATGTTGGCAATGGTTGGATTGGAGTCAAAATTCTCCTCAGCATGTTTCACACATTCCTGGGCTTTGGCAACTTTATCAAAAACATTACCAAAATGAATATTGTTCCACTCCTTAAGAGTAAGCTTAAGACGGGTAAGTTTAAAAGAGAGTCTCTTTAGACCAAAAAATGGAAGAGGGATATCCCACGATTCCCTAACGGTGTTCAAAAAACTATGGTGTTTAATCCACATATTTTGGAACCGAAAAGAGGAGGCGGGAATATTCTTCAATGTACTAAATTTGGAAAGAAGAGAGTGGTGGTCCGAAGTGTGCCTGGGAATGTGTTTAACCGAAGAAGAAGGAAAAGAATTAAACCATTCCGAAGAGAACAAAATCCGATCCAACCGTTGCCAAATGAAATTGCTGTACCAAGTATAGGGAGAACCTTCAAATCCCCCATCGGTAAGGCCACATTCAAGGATGGCATCCCTAAATTCTTCCATTTCCGAAGGGATTGGAGGATTATCCCCTTTTTTCTCACAAGGATGCAGAACTATATTAAAATCACCGCCTACCATCCAAGGAATTTGGGATTGACACACACTAGTGAGGTCATCCCACAAGGCTCTACGCTCAATTTTGGTATTCTTCCCGTACACCACCGTTAACAAAAAAGGTTTAGCAAGGGAAGCAGATAAAACGGACGTGTGCAGCAATTGATCCGTGCTATTCAAGACCGAATTTTAGTGTTAATATCCGAGAATATCCAAATATGGTTATTATAATTAGCCACCACCTTATCAAAGCCAAATAACCTACAATAGTAATTAGCATTCAAGACTACCTTAGGTTCAATGAGAGCCAAGATATTAAGATTATGCTCTTTTTTAAGTAGTTTAACAATTTTTTGGGCAGAATCATTGCCAATACCTCTAACGTTCCAGATAAGCGTATTAATCATTTAGGCTGTTTTCGTTTAGTGACCGCTTTTGGAGGAGCCTTCTTTTTATCAGTATTTATATCATTTTTGACCCGAGTTTTCGAATGATCCTTTTTAACAGTATCTTCCGATGGGACTGGAAGAGGGACTGGAAGAGCAACCACCGTCGCTTTAGCACGTTAGTATTTTCCCAATCAGATAAATAACCATCCACAACATTTTTAGATGAATCAAGGGAGGGTTCAGATCTGCAATCCTCAAAGTCTCCCTTAATGGTCCCTTGATCCGAATCATCATCCGAAGATGATAGTTTAAAATTTTTTGGGAGCAAGGGGGGACTTTGGGAGTTCCCAGAACTTTCCCCTGATACACAATCAACAATCAACGCACAATCGATAACAGCTGAACCAACAGGACCCATTGTGGGAAAAAGGGAGTCAGGCGACATACCTTCCCAGAGAACGATCCGACTTATCGGGGGCCAAAGATGGCCCGATTAGTTCGGCGTCGCGAGCCCATTCGAGGAATTACACGTAGTCGAGCGAAAAATCCAAAATGACTGGAGGTACAGGTGGGGGGGGAGTAACAGAACAATCACCGGTCATTTTGGAGGAGGATCAAACAAGAAATCAAATACATATATACGGGGGTTGGGTTTAATACAATAATGATTTTTTGGGGGATGTGGTAAAACATGAACATAAATTTTCGATTATCAACGATACACTTTTTTTCTACCATTTCTTCCTCAATTTATGTGGTCGAACATATTAGTAGTCTCAATTTGCGGCCTCTTGCCCTTGTCCACTACTATGATCCCCTGATCGGTCATAAGTTCAATGTCCTCCGTTTCAACATCACCTGCCCAATCAGTAACAACTTTTTTGGGGAGGGTAACGTTATTAATAAGAATTGTTCCCCTGGTCTCCGACTCCTTCGGGTTCGGGAGAGCCTTAAAGGCATTTTTCGACTTGCTCACCTGCCATACTTGTTGCATTTCTGAGGAACCTTCAACATTCTCCAAACACAAATTCGTAATACTAGTGGGTCCTTTATCACCAATAGGGACCGGTTCTTTCACTATATTAGATTTTGCATTTTCTGTGATAATTGAAGTTGTTTTACTCACCCGATTAAATTTAGGGAACTCTTTCGGTTTCAGCGATGGATTTTTAAAGTAGCACATATCTATATCATGCCCAATATGATGACAGTGAGAACAATATTTTGGGAGTTTTTCGTATTCAACCGAGTGGATTGACGAAACTCCATCACATTTAATAGCAATTTGATCAGGAAGATGATTTTGTAAATTAACTTCAACACATACCCGAGCATAATTTAATCTAGTCCGATTAAGGGTTTGCGGATCCGGTTTCAAAAAGTTACCAATCAAATCAGACACCGTTTGTAATGCACGTAAATCGAACCATTGAATCGGTAAAGCTAAAATTTTCACCCAAATAGGGACAGTAGCCGGTTCATGTTTAAAATTGAAAAAAGGAGACCATTTAAACAGTCTCATCGGGAACCCTAAAACATGAGATTCGCGGCCGAGCCACAGTTTGGTGTAGGCAGCTTCGCTACCCAGAGTAATCAGCACGTGTTTAGCATTAAGAAACTGAACCTTACACACACCAAATCCGGCAATTTTCAAATGATTAGCTATAGCTTCGTTCGGGGGTATGCCATATGAAAATTTACCTATTAGTGCATATTTATAAATAGCAGAAACATCATCACATTCTTGTTTAGTGAAAATAGCTGTCGGGATCTCGGCAGCGGAATCAATGGAACCCAAACGGGATCTTGATGAAGAACAGTTGGCAACAATATTAGCAAAAGATTTAACAACACCGATAGGCTGATTGACCGGAAAATCCGGTATTTCCCCTTCTTCCAGTCCATCTTTATTTAAGTAAATAGGTTTAGCCACCTGAACATCCGGAACATGATATTTTAAAATACCACCGGCGATAACCGCCGCCTTATCCAATGCCTCCGGGCATAAATTAACCGGCTTGGGAGAAGGGGGAACAGAGCAGTAAGAAAGAGAACCCGGAGAACTTACCTGTACAGGAGCAACCAACGAGCCACCCCCGACTGCAACAGCAACAGGGCCAGCAACAGGAACCGGGCACGCCTGCCGGACGCCCGAGCCACCAGGAAGAAAACCATCCACGGACCCTACAAGACCCGCGGCCGAAGGAACAACACCAACCGCCGATCTGGAGACACCAACACCCGAAGGAGGACCACCGACTGCAACACCGACCGGACCACCAGCGGGACCAGGAGCAGCGGCCGAGGATGAGAAGGGGAGCGCCGGAACAGGGAAACCAGCACCCGGAACCACCGGGAGAACGGGACCAGCTCCATGACGCGACTCCGATGCGGGGAAACCACCAGAAGCGACCACCGCCGGCGACACAGGAGAGGCGACATCCGCCGCGAGAACCGAGAGAGGAGCGCTGACCTCCTGCAGAGAGACGGACGCACCGAACTGATGAAGAGGGAGAGAAGCGAGAGATGAGATTTCGCCTCTGCCAAAGTCTTGTGAAATGATGTTGGCTGGATTGTGGGGTAACACCTCACATGAGGTCCCGCTTTTAAAATTAAGAAAATCAGTAGATTCTATTTTTTTTTGACCGTTTGTCATGTGATTCGGGCCAGCTGTAGATGCAGATTTATCCCCACTACAAGTGGGTTTTGTTGTTTCAAGAAAAGGAACGTGAGCTGTCCCATTTGTCTGATCCGTTTTTTGTGAATCAAGATCTGTGAGGGCAGATAAGGTCGATTCGTTTTTAAAAGAAACAGATCTGGAATTAGGGAGGGTTGACTGGGGCTTTTCCCCATAAATGATTATTTTATCTGCCATATGCAGATAAATTATGAAGACCGCCGCACTAGGCGGCGGAGACGAAAAATATTAGCGAGGAAATCAATAAGTATGAAGATAACGGGCAGAAAAATTCAAAAAAGATGAAGAACACAGCTGAAGAGTGTAGAGAGAAGGGAGAGAAAAAATCTTAGAGACAAGCATATGACTACTTATCATGGCTTAATCGTGTTAGACTTATGATGATTTGGTTTGTGAATTAGTTCATACTTTTTTTTTTTTTTTTAAACGAAATTTATAAATCAGATCAGAAATGTGGGGGGACGAGGCCCACTACACGCCCAAAGAGATCGAGGGAGGACGAGCCCCTCTACACGCCCAAACTTAAAACATATGTAATTTAACGAAACGGCCCAAACAAAGAAAGGCCACAATCAAGTCTTTTTACTCCTAATATAAGGAAAGCTCATTTTATCAAGCCTAATCAGCCCAACAATTTTGCCTTTAAGATCACGGCCATCTGAACAGTAAAAATCCCGACGATGACATCCTTGATTAGCCAAGATGTCGGCAACACCATTTGCTTCTCTATAAATGTGGGAGATGCGAATATTGGCCTTGGACAGAAATTTTCGAATTTTCACAATCAAACTTTGGAGTTTCCAATGGCAATTGGCATTGTCATGAATGAGACGAATAGCAACTTTAGCATCCGTTTCCACCCAAATGTTGTCCCAATTTTTATCCAAACAAAGGTCGATTCCCCTCCATATCGCATAAAGTTCCGCATAAGTGTTAGTTTGGTCCCCTAAAAATTCCGAGAAATAAAGCAACGGGACCCCTAAATGGTTACGAATAATGCCACCCGACCCCGCACAACCCGGATTACCCTTGGCCGCATGGCTTAATCTTTGAGACAAGCATATGACTACTGGCAGGATCAACCAGGTAGCATTCCTTAAAGACGCCGGCAACGCATGAGCTAAGCCACAAGGGCTCATTCAAAACGTGCACGGTCGTCGTTCGCACGAAGCGCCGAACGCATGATTCGAGGTAAGCGGCGATTGAACACCTCTTACCTACTAAATATTCCGTATCCAAGAGATCGTACACCGCGCCATGGGCCAACATCTAAGGCACACAAATTGGGGCATTAAACGTGGAACACAACAGGTGGTTTGTGGTTCACCCAACACCGCATCCACAAAGGGGGAGCAGCACAAGGCGAAAAACTTGACACTTCAATCATTCAAATGCCTTCAAGATAGGTACTCAACACAGGAAACCAACAGCAGCCAAGACATGCTTGAGCCAATAACTGAAGAGGCATATATGAGACGGCGTCGTTGCCCGAGCAAGGATCCAACGTACTCATATAAACCAATCACCACTCACGCACCATACATATACAATGCCCGAACACAAGGAAATATAAGCCATCACGAAACATAATATGTGCATCATGACAGAAAACAACAACTCACACCCAAGCATTACCCCGATAGGCACGTAGGAAACAAATCACTAGCAGCACACATGATCATACCAGAACATGGTTTCGAATTCAAAAGAATTTCCAAAAAACCAATGATGCTCATTCTTAACCAACATTCGACTTGGCCGAATGCACCCATTACCGATACCCACAAGGAGCTTACAACAAAACATAGCATCCAATCGAGCTCACAATCAAGAAACTTGATTTTTATTTCACCGAAGCAACACCAACCGTCCGATAGGAACACACCATCTTTAAATATTAGGGACAAGGGACCAACAAACTTGAATATTTCACTGAAGCAACACCAGCCATCCGATAGGAACAAGCCATCTTTAAATATTAGGGACAAGGGACCAATCAACCGACCGAGCATTTCAAGACCAATGCTTCGACTCAAGAACATAGCACTCCACTCCGATGTCTTACCCAAACAAACGACCGCCTCACCGTGATCGCCCGACCACCAATTAGGTTATCGAACGCCCACGTACCGGTAGGTCATTTGCAAAGGCTACCCACCAAAGTAGCTCACTGAAATCTTGTTCGCAACACTGCCAAAAAAAGCCCACGAGCAAAAAGGGACCGCACTACCGAACCGACCGAGCATTTCAAGAGCAATGCTTCGACTCAAGAACATAGCACTCCACTCCGATGTCTTACCCAAACAAACGACCGCCTACACGTACCGGTACGTCGCTCCCTCAGGCTACCCACCGAAGCAGCTAACTGAAATCTCGGTCGAATAATTACTAGGAAATGCCCACAAGCGATGGGGCACCGCTTTACCGAACCCACCGAGCAATTTCCGAACATACATCTAATCGCAGAACATGGCAGCCCACTACGATGTTTTGCCCCAACAAGCGACCGCCTCACCATGCTCGTCCGACGACCCAATAGGTTATCAAACGCTCACGTGCCGTGCGTCGCTCACCGAGACCGCCCACCCAAGCGGCTTACCAAACTCCCGTTCGAGACAATGCCGAGAAAAAGCCAACGAGCGGAGTAGGTTACCTCTAGAAAGAACAAACCAACTCACTGACAAAGATCTCAAATACAAAATCTAGCTTCTCTCTGCGAAGTTTGCACAAGCAAGCAACACCCGCACCATGGTCGCCCGACTACCGGGTTGGTTATCGAACGCCCACGTTAGAGAATGCCGCTCGCCCACACTACCCACCGGAGCAAGTCGCGGAATCTTGTTCTCGACACTGCCGAAAACTTTCTTGTGTGTTTCTTTAGAGGCGGCGCCGCACTCGGCCCTTGCAAGTTACTCGCAAGTAAGCGGCCAATGACACCCTCTCACACACCCTCCCCCCCTATAATAGGCTTAGAAGAATAATC
>JAWKAU010000969.1:20000-23000 GCA_033398695.1 Orobanche coerulescens
AACCAACAAATAAGCACGGGAATGATATGGAAGATATGAATTTTACCTTGCGCTTTGCTGAACCAACTCCTTAAAAATTGGTTAACACTGATAATGTTCGGGCGAGCTAGGCCAAGAATCGAGTAAAAGACATCCCACACTTTAGAGGCCACAGCCCGGCCACAAGGAGATGAAGGAGACTTTCTTGACCCCCACAACAAAAACAAGAAATATTAGACATTATGCCTCTAAGAGCCGCACAATCCGGAGTGGGGATCCATTTATTAAACACACGGACCATAAAAATGGAGATAGTAGGAGTTAAAATAGCATTCCAAAGAAAGTTTAAGACAATTGTTAACCTCCTTACGTTGTCTAATATGATCCCAAGTATTTTTAAAGGAAAAGTCCCCATTAGAGGACAGGTTTCCAACAAGTTTTAGGATTCGCCACATCGGCGGGAAGAGCACAAATATAATCACAATAATCAGGCGGAATAGAGGCCAGTAACTTAGTTTTATCCCAAACCCCATTAGACCAAAAATCTTTAAGACGAGATTTGGACTTAGATGGGTGTAAACTAGTTAGAGGGCTAAAATCACACCACATATCATGCCAAAAATAAGCATCCGCTGTACCACTATTCCAAAAAATCAGCTTATCCGCAAGAAGCCTAATATTGCACATACGCTTCCAAATGACTGAATCAAATGGGTTAATTTTCACCACCATTGGGTGAAGCCTCTTACAGTATTTAGCCATAAGAAATTGAGACCATATGTTATTAGAAGTGCGAAACCTCCACCACAATTTATACTCGGCAGTTTTAATGATATCATCAAGATCCCGAAAACCCAAACCACCCTCACTGGTAGGGTAACACAGTTTAGACCAAGACGCCCAGTGCATTTTCTTTTTAGCATCATTAGATCCCCAAAGGAATTTATTGAAAAGCCTCTCAATGAATGTGATTACATTAGCCGGAGGTTTCACCACTTGAGGACAATAAAATGCAATAGAGTTGAGTACCGATTTAATAAGCTCGATCCGACCACCTAAAGAGAGAAGATGGTGGTTCCACGAGCAAATCTTAAGTTGAATTTTACGGACAATCTCATTGAACATAGCAAAGGTGGGATTCCCCTTCCATAGAGGAACTCCCAAGTAGGTGATCGGTAAGCTAGACATTTGGAACCCCGTAATGGTGTGCACAAGATTAGCCAAATTAGGGGGAGGGCACTGCATAATATAAAGGCTTTTCGCATTATTAATTTTCTGCCCCGAAACACTCTCATAATGGTTAAGAAGATTATTAAGAATATGCAAATTACTCTCCGACGCCTTGAGGAAAAGAAGAGTATCATCAGCGTAAGGTAAGTGGGAAATCTTAACATTTTTGCGAATGATATACGCCATTTGAGGATTACGAGCAAACATGTCATCAATACATCGAGAGAAGTAATCAGATGCAATGACAAACAATAATGGAGAAATCGGGTCCCCTTGACGCAGCCCTCTCCCAGATTTAAAATAGCCGACCGAGCAACCATTAATTAAAATGGAGAACCAAGGCGAACTCACACATTGTTTAATCAAAGTGATCAAACGATCAGAAAAACCAAATTTAGCTAAAATTGTGAACAGAAATTCCCAATTGACTCTATCATAAGCTTTCTCCATGTCAAGCTTAATAATGGTGTTCATCTTGGATCTAGAAATGTCATGGACAACATCCAAAGCTGTGAGGATGTTATCCGTGATGAGCCGATCCTTGATGAAACCCGACTGAGAAGGGACAATAATGCGCGGAAGAATACGACTCAGCCTCTTACTAAGGATTTTGGAAATAATTTTGTAAGACGTATTGCAAAGGCTAATAGGTCTGAAATCTTTCCAAGAGTTAGGCGCCGAGATTTTAGGGATCAAAGACAAAGTGGTGGAGGAATAAGCTTGAGACAGCGCCGTTCCTCCAAAGAAATCGCACGCCGCTTCAAGAACATCAGAAGCAATAATATCCCAACACTCTTGAAAAAATTTAGCATTAAACCCATCAGGCCCCGCAACACTATCACTCTCCATATCAAAGACAACCTCACGCACCTCTTCGAGAGAGGGATTTATGCAAAGCTCATCATTATCAATCTCCGTAATAAGAGAAGGGATGAGGTTATCTTTAACTTGAGAGAGATCCGTGTCGGTATTTTGAAAACCATTGTTAAAAAATCTCACGGCAGAGTCATTAATATCATTGGGATTATCCAGGATGTTCCAGTCGTCATGAATATTATGAATAAAATTCTTACTCCTATTCTTATTGACAAGGTCATGAAAGAATTTAGTATTTCTTTCCCCTTCCATAGTCCATTTCATACGGACTTTTTGTTTCCAAAAAGTCTCTTCAATGGCCAAAGCAAGGTTCTTCAATGGCCAAAGCAAGGTTGAGGGCCATATTAGCCGACTTAAGTTTGTCCATATTGGCATTGGTTGGATTGGAGTCAAAATTCTCCTCAGCATGTTTCACACAATCCTGGGCTTTAGCAACTTTATCGAAAACATTACCAAAATGAATATAGTTCCACTCCTTGAGAGTAAGCTTAAGCCGGGTAAGTTTAAAAGAAAGTTTCTTAAGACCATAAAAAGGAAGAGGAATATCCCACGATTCCTTAACGGTGCTCAAAAAATTATGGTGTTTAGTCCACATATTTTGGAACCGAAACGAGGAGGCGGGAATATTCTTCAATGTACTAAATTTGCAAAGAAGAGAGTGGTGGTCCGAAGTGTGCCTCGGAATGTGTTTGACCGAAGAAGAAGGAAAAGAATTAAACCATTCCGACGAGAATATAATCCGATCCAACCGTTGCCATTTGAAATTGCTATACCAAGTATAGGGAGAACCTTCAAAACCCCCATCGGTAAGGTTACATTCAAGGATAGCATCCCTAAATTCTTCCATTTCCGAAGGGATAGGAGGATTATCCCCTTTTTTCTCGCAAGGATGAAGAACGATATTAAAATCACCGC
>JAWKAU010000970.1:0-22143 GCA_033398695.1 Orobanche coerulescens
GTGGGATGATAGAGATTAGTGATAGGATTAGCAATGATGTAAATACTGATTTGGTTTTTATAATGATTATTGTGTATCAAATTAAACGTAATCAATTTGATATTAAACTTAATCAATTTGAAATTAAACTTAATCGGTTCAAATAAAACGTAATTGATTCAATTTTAACTTAATCAATTTGAAATTTGAACTTAGTCGATTGAAATTGAATATAATCTGTTCAAATTGAACCTAACCGATTTGAAATTGAACCTAACCAATTTGAAATTAAACTTAATCAATTTGATATTAAACTTAATCAATTTGAAATTAATCTTAATCGGTTCAAATAAAACATAATTGATTCATATAAATACTTAATCAATTTGAAATTTGAACTTAGTCGATTGAAATTGAACATAATCTGTTCAAATTGAACCTAACCGATTTCAAATTGAACCTAACCAATTCGAAATTAAACCTAACCAATTTGAAATTAAACCTAATCAATTTGAAATTAAACTTAATCAATTTGAAATTAAACTTAATAGGTTCAAATTAAACGTAATTGATTCATATAAATACTTAATCAATTTGAAATTTGAACTTAGTCGATTGAAATTGAACATAATCTGTTCAAATTGAACCTAACTGATTTGAAATTGAACCTAACCAATTTGAAATTGAACCTAACCAATTTGAAATTAAACTTAATCAATTTGAAATTAAATTTAATCAGTTCAAATAAAACGTAATTGATTCATATAAATACTTAATCAATTTAAAATTTAAACTTAGTCGATTGAAATTGAACATAATCTGTTCAAATTGAACCTAACCGATTTGAAATTGAACCTAACCAATTTGAAATTGAACCTAACCAGTTTGAAATTAAACTTAATCAATTTGAAATTAAACTTAATCAGTTCAAATAAAACGTAATTGATTCATATAAATACTTAATCAATTTGAAATTTGAACTTAGTCGATTGAAATTGAACATAATCTGTTCAAATTGAACTTAACTAATTTGAAAGTGAACCTAACCAATTTGAAATTTGAAAATAATCTGTTCAAATTGAACCTAACCGATTTGAAATTGAACCTAACCAATTTGAAATTAAACTTAATCAATTTGAAATTAAACTTAATCAATTTGAAATTAAACTTAATCGGTTCAAATAAAATGTAATTGATTCATATAAATACTTAATCAATTTGAAATTTGAACTTAGTCGATTGAAATTGAACATAATCTGTTCAAATTGAACCAAACTGATTTGAAATTGAACCTAACCAATTTGAAATTGAACCTAACCAATTTGAAATTGAACCTAACCAATTTGAAATTAAACATAATCAATTTGAAATTAAACTTAATCGGGTCAAATAAAATGTAATTGATTCATATAAATACTTTAAATAAATGTAACTAATTTTACACTGGGGGCTCATTTAGGTCGAAACGATGCTTAGTTGGACATTTTGGAGCAGTGTGGTCTACAAAATGACATATACTACACTTTTTTTTGCACGTCCCTTTTTAGACGGAGTTGGTTGCATTGTGAAATCCTCAAATAGTTAGGGAATAACTGCAGTGCAAGTCTTTCTATTGTGCCATGTGCCTCCGCATCTAAGGCATGTTTGAACTTTACGGGTATGTGTCGAGGACTCAATCCCTGATGTGTGCCTCCTTTCTTTTGGTCGCCCTGCCTGCCTCGGATTGTCTGGTGGTTCACGAACTTTTACCTTGATGTTAGCCGGAATGAACCAATCACTTGGGTGAGGTACTGGAATCACAGACCGTCCCCACATTTGCCGAAACGTGGACACTTTATAGTAATCATGTATATACACAGTTTGGTCGTGATTTAGGTACCTTATAGCTGCAGCGGCATGATTGCACGAGATCATATTATGCTGGAACATCATACAACTGCATTTTTGCACTCTCAAGTCCACAACATAATTTTTCCTGTTAGAGGTCACCTTGAACACCCCATCACTAAGAAATTGAACGTTCATGTTCGATCCAGCTCCGACCGCCTTCATCAATATCTCGTATGCATGATACGTTAAAGGTCCAGGACACTCATTTGCATTTTTATGTCGATCAGATATCCATTCTTCTACCACGATTCGACATACCTTGAGAAGTGCAGAAACGGGCAGCCTTCTAGCCCATAGAAGACGGTTGTTCATGCTTTCAACGGCATTTGAATTCATAACCTCGAATCGCCGGACTGGGCACTTCACACGAGCCCATTTATTTTCACCGACAGTTTCTTTCAAGTAGGTAGCTGCAGCTGAACATGCTATTTCTAAACTTTCCATATGCCTATTATAGTCCTCAATACGATAGTTGTAAGCTGCCGCATTGAAAATTGCATCCACATGTTGACCATACTTAACCAAATGCTTCTGAACGTGGTAACAACATAACCCGTGATGCGCAAGTGGGAATACCTCTCTTATAGCATTTTCTATGGATTTGTGCCCTTCTGAAACAATCAAGAGGTCCCTTGGATAACCAAAGGCCTCTTTCAATTTGTACATGAAATACTTCCACGACTCATCGCATTCGATGTCGCCAACTCCAAAAGCAAGTGGAAATATCTGATTGTTACCATCTTTTGTAACAGCAACAAATAATACTCCTCGATACTTACCCCGAAGGTGTGTCCCATCAACAACAATAATTGGTCTAGCATAACGAAATCCAGATACCGAAGCGGCCCCCAAAGCATAAAACATGTATTTAAATTTTCCAGTATTTGCATCAACCACATAATCAGTTATGGTACCTGGATTCGTCACCTCCAACATATGCAAGTACGATGGGATCATTCTGAAAGAATCCTGATTGTCTCCATATATCACCGAGATAGCATGGTTGCGAATGCTCAATGCCAAGCCATAACGGACTGTCAAACAATAGTCATTCTTAAGTTGAGCCTGCACTAGCTTCGGAGTCATAATATGTCCTTCCACTAATAGTTTCTCGGACATGTATTCACCGAGCATCTTAGAAGGCAACTGCTTAGGTGCCTTGCGATTTGGGTCAAAATGACACGTATGCTCGTTCAGTAAGTGCACTGTCCAAAATCCACCCCTCCCGGAGGTGCTCAACAAAAAATTACAGGTTTTATCAGTACAAACGGCAGAATAGCGCTGCTTATCAGATTTTAGAATACGATAGTCAGACTTCTTTTCCAAATGATATCGTCCAACAGCGTTTTTCAACCTATCTTTGGAGAGAAATACAGACCCTCTTTGTAAAGATAGTATATTTGCAGGATGAAATTTCTCTTCCATATCATCATCAACTTCAGAAGGAGACACATATGAAGGTCTACCTGGAATTTTCCACCCAGGACCAGGGGGAGGAGCTGGAACACCTTCTTCATCTACTAATTGATCGAAATCAAAGCGCCTCCATTCTGGTTCTGGTTCTGGTTCTGCTTCTTTTACCAATCTTTTGTTGAACATGCCCTTTTTCTCACAATATTTGCAAAATTTTTCAAACCAATGTTTTTGAACCTCGACATCTTCGAGATCGATATCATCGATATTTATGTCGTTATTATCATCATCACTACCACCACCACAACTACCACCAACATCACATACATTATTTGAAGGACCGCAACCATCAAATCGAGAACCATCAAATTCCTGAGGAATTTGCATGCTTGAACCCCAATCAGTCAAATAATCCATACGATTAGAATTATACGGTACCGGAAAAGAGCTGAATCCAGGTAAGTCAAATTGTGGACCAAATGAGGGAGCTTTTGGAGGAATGCTAGTTGCATTCTGAAGGCTAACAAAAATCACAAGCTCAATATTGGATTGGAACAAGTAATTTATATCAGAATCATTCTTTATCTTCATCTTTCTTCTTTTTTTCCCATCAAAATCAATTGAAAATAGAACATAAACATGTTTTGTTCTATCAGCTTCAACAATAGAGTGGACATTATCTACTAATGTTGCATAGCTCACACCAACGGGCACAGGCAATATTTGTTCTTCTCCACCGTAACAGTCTAAATCTTACCACTTGCCATTAAAACGAATGATAACTTTTTTCCAAAAACTCATCTGTCAAATAATATAAAAAATTTAGGTTATTAACTAAAAATGTACACAATTAAATAGTATTTGAATATTTTTGATATTTCAAGTATAAACATTATTGGAAATTGAGCGATAAATATACCTTTTATTTTTTGCAGTCGAAATAATCCTTCTTCTTCGATGTGAGAGAGCTCGAGATAATTAATAAGAGAAAAAAGGAAAAAAATTATCGGTGAGATAATATCAGAAAAGAAAGGTGAAAATATTGCTGAGAAATAGTTCAATTCAATGGATGTTATGGCGTGCTGAGCATGGTATTTATAATTCAAAATTTTATGGAAGTTTCGGGTTAGACAAATTCGGGTCACACGAATTCGTGTTGAGTAATCCGAACTCGAACTCCCTCCTGCAATTCGGTCAATGATGTATTTTGTGACCCGAATAAATTACACGAATTTCTTCGTGACCCGAATAAATTACACGAATGTATTCGTGTCACTCGAACACGGTTACTCATGCCGTTCGGGTCACACGAATTCATGTTGAGTAATCCGAACTCTGAACTCCCTCCTGCAATTCGGTCAACGATGTATTTCGTGTGACCCTATTAATTACACGAATTTTTTCGTGTGACCCGATTAATTACACGAATTTTTCCGGGTCACATGAATTCGTGTTGAGTAATCCGAACTCCGAACTCCCTCCCGCGATTCGGTCAACGATGTATTTCGTGTGACCCTCCTGTGATTCGGTCAATGATCACGAATTTTTTCGTGTGACCCGATTAATTACACGAATTTTTTCGGGTCACACGAATTCGTGTTGAGTAATCCGAACTCCGAACTCCCTCCTGCGATTCGGTCAACGATGTATTTCGTGTGACCCTCCTGCGATTCGGTCAACAATCACGAATTTTTTCGTGTGACCCAATTAATTACACGAATTTTTTCGGGTCACACGAATTCGTGTTGAGTAATCCGAACTCCGAACTTCCTCCTGCAATGATGTATTTCGTGTGACCCGAATTAATTACACGAATATTTTCGTGTCACCCAAATTTCATTAATTATCTTTCGAGTCACCCATTTTGTTCGTGTAACCCGAATATATTCCAACTTTCCTCAATATTGTATTTTTTTTAAGTTGACTCAAAAATATGTTACTCGAAATTATAACAAATGACTCGAATATATTCGAGTAAATGTCAAATTCGACAATTTGGATATCAAAAGAGTTGTTACTAAACTTGGGGCAAAAAAAAATATTACTATATGTAAAAGGGCAAAACAAGTTTTCTCCTATATAACACTCATGCACAATTATAGCAACCAGGCAATGCAGCAAACATAGCCCCACGACGGCTAAGCATCCCAATTCCTCGGGATTGAATCCCACCGCTACCAAAATAATTTTGCTAATATGTGCGGGTCGACGGCTAATCATCCAGTTCTGCGGGATTGAATCCCATCGTTACCAAAATAATTTTTGGTAATTTGTGCAGCGACCCACGGATCCTGGTCTATGGTTTCCTAGCCCGATCCGGACACGACTCGATTCATAATGTTATTCCAGAACAGTTTTGGATATCAAAATTTGCAAAAAAAACTATCCAAACAAATTGATTTTTGACGATCCGGTTTAATAAAAATAAACCAAAAAAAATATTTATAAAATCTATCTTTTATAAATACTATCAAAGAATTAAATTACTTGCAAGTTAGCTCTGATACCACTCTTGGGTTTTTCATGTTTCGAATACATCAAATAAGAGTAAAACGCAGCCAAAGATAAAAGGAAAAACTCTATCAATGATCTCATGCAGTAATTTAATTGTTTAATTAAACTGGGTTAATAGAATTACCTTAATCTGATGAACTGATCTAGATCTGAACCAGATGAATATCACCCTCCTCTCTTGGTGATCCACACACGAATAATTTGCACAAGTCGGATTGTTAGATCCTTACGAAATATTGATTAATAGTGAAACAAATTCCTTGTTAAAAGTATTGCACTATTGATCAAGATCAACTAAGGAAGAACATGAGATGGCGATCCATGACTCCAACAGAAGAAGAATGGGGCGACTAAAATATGAGGGGAGGGGATATATATTTTATTT
This sequence comes from Orobanche coerulescens, assembly GCA_033398695.1. NCBI lineage: Eukaryota > Viridiplantae > Streptophyta > Magnoliopsida > Lamiales > Orobanchaceae > Orobanche > Orobanche coerulescens. Next base: position 6,182 of record JAWKAU010000970.1, read on the forward strand.
CACATCTAGGGTTGTTTAATCTTCTCTTATGCCAACTTCTTGTCATATGTCCCTATTTATACCAAGTAATTCTAGAGTCCGAATTCTAGTATTTGCTTAGTTATCCATCAATTAGTAAATAATGCAATATACATTATATCATATATTATTTATTATTTAATCTTGTAACAATTATAATATCTACTATCATATATACTATTCCCATTTGATTATTTAAATAATATACTTTTTATTTAAACGGAGGAAGGATAACACTTTCAGAATTGAAAAAATTTGTACGTGCACTAGTGGAAAAATACCATTTTACATCGCACTTTCTAGATCGGTTGTAGTATAGCCGATTTAAAAAGTGATTAGGTTTCATTTTACATCGGTTATTAAGAAACCGATGTAATATATCACTTTTTTAAATCGGTTAATAGGAAACCGATTTAAAATATTACTTTTTTACATCGGTTAATCAGGACCCGATTTAGTATATATATGTTTCACATCGGTTAATAAAGAACCGATCTCATATAACAACAAATTAAACGGCTCCCACTGCCCAACTTAGGTCATTAACCTTCTCCCCCGTTTCCTTTTCTCCTTCACAGCGATTCATCTCCTCCCCTTTGTTCATTAACCTTCTCCCCCATTTATTCCCTTTCTCCTTCACTGCGATTCATCTCCTCCCCTTTCGAGAACAAAAATATTGCGCTGGTTAGCAGGATTTTCGAGTGCTAACGACTCCAGGGCCTGTTGTAGAAATTTTCATCTAGTTCCTGTAGCTAGTCGTAGATGCTCCTGCCTAGCTTCCTTCCAGTGATTAGAGGTCGATGCAATTGAGACGAAAGTGCCTAGCCCTCGTCCGGTAAAGCTGCTTGAATATCGGTATGTTTCATATTATTCTGGATTTTGTTTTCTCCATTTTTCTTGCCATGATATTAGGTTTGAGATTTACTATACACTCACAAAAAATCAGGGTATAATTTCAATTCTGAAGCTACATTAGTTTTTTAGGGGTAAAAGAAATAATATTGCTTCCCAAACCTGAACTAGAAACAGCTTGTGTTGGTTGTGATTAGCTTCCACATATTGTTTTTGCTGGCATCAGCGTGTTTCTGATATTGATTTCGGGGTCCTGCGAGTTTCTTGTGAGCTTGGGAGACTTTTGTCAAGTATTATTTTTGGACTACTTTGTGTTTGTAGTTGAATTAAGTGGACAAGTCGTGATTCTCCTTAACATTACCAAGTTGAATATTTGCTGTTTTATTAGTAAAATAAGTGATTAAAATTCATTTATGATTTGGTACGTTTTGAAGGAGGATGAGGGAAACGAAGCATGCAAAGATCCTGTTGTTTTATGGCTGAATGGAGGACCAGGTTGCTCTAGCTTTGATGTCTTTGTCTATGAGCATGGTATTCTCACAATATATATACATGAAATATTTATAGACGCGACATATTATTAACTTTTTCTCGAAACCTTTGATTTGCCTGATAGATATATGTGATATATCAAAATCCCCGTGTGCCAAAAGCGCTTCGTCGCTAGTGCACGAGGTGTACACATTTCCGCAAAGAGACTGTCCCACTACTCGAACACGTGACCTCACCAGTGGAGCAACTCACCGTTGCGCCAAGGCTCGCCTTAGGGTGAACGACAGATTACTCCCTTGCGTGTTCTTCTAAATAAGTCGTTTACTGTGTGTAAATTAAATAGGTTTATTACCTCTTGTCTTTTTTAAAAATAGACCTCATGCATGTACCCTTTTGAAAATGTAGGGAGTAATATTGCGCCTCTTTAAACCACACGGGCGTTGATGTGCTTATTTTAAAAAACATAAGAGGGTAATCAGCCTATTTAAATCACACAAAGGATAGGCATCTAATTGTCAAGAACACGGGCTAATTGCAGACAACCCCCTCGTCCTAGTATTAATCTTTGCATATTGAAATAAATTCTTGTTTCTCCATTTTTTTTCTCTTCCTATATATAGGAAATATTATTTTAATGGTTGAACTTCATATGTTTTCGACAGGTCCATTTAACTTTGAACCAAAGAAACAAAGTGGGAGTTGCCTGTTTTGCATCTTAATCCATATAGTTGGTCTAAGGTTGTAATTTCTCAAACTGATCATAGCTCATGTATGTTTGTTTATACCATTCGCGTCTGATACTTTTGGTTTCCTAGCACCAGAGGCCGTGGAGCTCCTCAATAGAGTCCAACGGGTCAGCGGCGCCGCTTGTTGCCCGTTTACCTTCCATCTCGATATATTGATCGAGATGAAAATCATTCAGTAATGATCCATAAGATAAAAACATCGTTCTAATATTATTTCCAGATAGAATTTACTTCATTCTTGTAAATACGGCATGTTGTTGTATGGACTAAGGTTGCCAGTATGATCTATTTGGACTCTCCAGTTGGTGTTGGATTCTCGTATTCTGTGAATACTTCGAATTATGTAAACGGTGACTTACAGCATGCACCAAACTCATTTTTTCCTTCTTAAGGTACGTTTTTTTTTTTTTTTTTGTATTCTTCGAAAATAAATTTCAAGAAAATATGATTAACTAGATTGGTTATGGTTTGGTTCTTTTCTTTCTCCTAGTGGTTTGAGAAATTTCCGGAGTTCGATGGCAATGCATTTTATATCGCTGGCGAGTCTTACGCGGGCATTTATATCCCAACTCTTGCTTCCGAAATTGTCAAAGGTATAATAAGTGAGATATTCTGGTTCGAATCAATTTCCTTGCTAAATCGGACCGTATAGTACTTGATGATATTATTCAACTCTGCATATTACTTGATGATATTATTCAACCCTGCACCACTCTTAGCAACTTACTATTTTACAATGAAGACACATGAGTAGGTAATGCAATGCAGTATATAGAGTAATTCAAGAAATTGTTGTCGTTTTTTCATGCAGGAATCAAAACCGGTGTTAAGCCGATTATTAATCAAGAGATTATTTTGGACTACTTTGTGTTAGTAGTTGAATTAAGTGGACAAGTTGTGGATTCTCCTTAACATTACCAAGTTGAATATTTGCTGTTTTATTAGTAAAATAAGTGATTAAAATTCATTTATGATTGGGTACGTTTTGAAGGAGGATGAGGGAAACGAAGCATGCAAAGATCCACCGCCCAAAATAGAATCATGTATGATGACTAACTTATGTTTTTTTTTATTCGGTTTATGGTCTCTTTTTATCAGATGATGGTACTCATATGTCGGTAAAGAACATAAATCCTTCCTCACTTCAATTTTTAGCCGCTAAGTTTCCTGATTGTTGTCACCGAAATCAAATTTCTCTTCTCTCATATCTTTGGCAGGTGGAAATCAATGAATCTGAGAAGGTTAAAAGTGCTCTAACAAGACTTCCCAAGGGAGCCAAGTGAGTCTCACCATTCTCGTTTCTTACATTATTAATTAGATGTGCAGTACATAATCTATGAATAATGATTGAGCAAAGTTTTGATGGGAATCTGATTAATGAATTTTTGTAATCAGTATGTACCTTATCTATGAAATGCATGTTTAGATTCTTGGTAAGCTAGTACGGTTAGTAGACTTCATCTCCATGCTTTGTGTTTTCTACGGACTTTTGTATTCAAGGCCCTTCTTCTTATAATGATATAGTATTTATTCATTTTTTTGGTTCAACAGGTTGGGTTGTTTTATCAGGTTGGGATGGTGTGGGTTGGTTCAGTGTTGGTTTGGTTCAGTGTGGTTTGGTTCAGCACGGGTTGGTTCAGTGTGGGTTGTTTCAGCGCGGGTTTGATTCAGCGCGGTTTTGGTTCAGCGTCGGTTGGTTCAGCGTGGGTTGGTTCAGTGGGGCCGCTTCAGCGCGTTGGTTCGGCGTGCTGCTTCAGCGGCAAGCTGAAATGCTTACAATGTGCCCAGGTTACTCTCTCTGATTGCACAAGCTGAACGAACACAAGCTGAACGTTCACAAGCTGAACAAACTCAATCTGAATGCACTCAATCTGAACGAGCACAAGCTGAATGTTCACAAGCTGAACGAACTCAATCTGAACGAACACAAGCTGAACGTTCACAAGCTGAACGAACTCAATCTGAACGAACTAAAGCTGAAGGTTCACAAGCTGAATGAACTCAATCTGAACGAACTTAATCTGAGCGAAAAAAAGCTGAACGTTCACAAGCTGAACGAACTCAATCTGAACGAACACAAGCTTCAACCTAGATAAAGAAAGGTGTGTACTCTTTGATTTTGTGATTTTATTTATATCGATTTGGATTTTTTTTTGTGCTTGATTGTAAAGTAATTTTGTGCAATTTTTTTTCAACCGCCTCATGTTTGGTTTCTCTTTATTTTAGTACCACTATTTGGAAATTCTCATAAGCAATCCCAAACATCCTCTTAGTGAACAATGCAATTTATATGAACACATTATGACAAACACGCGTCTTATTATTTTTTTGGTAAGCTAGTACGGTTAGTAGACTCTCTGTTTAATTTGCAGGTTGTAATGCTAAGATTTTGGAAATTAAAATTATTGTCGGGGGTATATTCGTAATCTTGTGTTTTTATGTGTATGTGTTTTACATTTTATACTTTACGGTTCATATGTGGCAGGAAGTAAATTTTTATTTTAACTTTTTATGTGATTTTGGACTAATAATGATAGTAATAAAATTAACTTTGATATGAATCAATATAACTAAACATATAAAAGTGATTCGTTTTTTGGGAGATGCACGAGTGCCATGCCCGACGGATGAGGTCAGTGTTGTGGCGGAAGCGCCGAACCAGTTCATTGCTTGGCCAAGGAGATTGATACAGAATGTTACAAATAAGGTAACACACACACACACACACACACATATATATATATATATATATATAAAATTGTGGCTGTTTTGTAATCTATAAAATATTTGGTCTGTTGTGTAATTTCTTAAAGTTGGGTGTATTTTGTAATATCTACAAAATGGTGCTGTTTTGAAGGTTTCTAAAAAATTAGGGCTGTTATAAAATTTCTAGAAATTGGGTCTATTTTGTAATATGTACAAAATCGGTCTGTTCTGTAATTTCTATAAAATAATGCTGTTTTGAAGGTTCTAAAAATGGAGTCATTTCGTAATTTCTACAAAATGGGTCGTTTATAATTTCTATAAAATTAGGCATTTTGAAGTTTCTAAAAATGGAGCTGTTCTGTAATTTCTATAAAATGGGGTTGTTTTGTAATTTCTATAAAATTAGTCGCTTTGAACTAACTGTAATTTTTGTAAAATTAAGCGGAATTTGACTGGAATCAAAGGGTTGCTGAGGCAAAAGTTGATAAGATCTGTGAAGTGTAGAGAAGATGGTGGTTAGTGATTTTATTTGATAATAATAGTTAATAATTAGAATCATAAACTTTTGGTGTATGCCGACACTTTCTTTCCCCTCCTTCAATCAATGTAACTTTGGTTATATGACTGGAATCGAAGTGATGCTCTGCTCAAAGTGAGGATTTTTATTTTTTTTTTCTTTAGTTCCTTTGAGTAATTTGTGGGGCAAACTTTAGTATTACTGTGCAGTGTATCAAAGTTACTTAAAATCTGATATGATGAAACTTATGTCAAGGTAAATCATGAAGAAGCAGCAAAATTATTGGTCCGGCCATTGGATTTACTAGGTCTGTTCACTCTGTTAAAGAGGATGGTATATCCCTAGGAGGCTCACTTCATCATTCGTCGACTCATTCGAAAAGGTACTTTATTTACGTCACGTAGAAGTGAGGCTATAAAGAGGGCATGGCCACTGGTTTCTTATTTACTAGTAAAAAAAATAGCTGGTTTGGGCATTTACTGTGTACAACCCACTGTTTTATTTTGGTGTATTATTTACTTTAGTTTGACATAAATATTTAGAAAATAGAACCACCCCATCCCGCTTCTTTTCTGTGTTTTTACCATAAAAATGGTTGTTGACAATAAAAGGAGAAATGGCAAAATATCAGTTATTCAAAATCAAAGACATTAAAATGTTTATGGATATTTGATCAATTAATGGTCTCTTGTTAATTTGCAGACATTTGATATGGAAGAGCCTTATTCGAAGGATGATATTGATGACGTACGAAGACGTTGGACTCAATATTTTCTAGATTTTAAATCTTTATCGAAGTAGTAAGAGAGGAATATGGGAACCGGGTACGTAGGGATTTTCTGCGTAGGGATCATTCATCATTTTGTGATTGTACATTTTTTTGCAAGATTTATAAATCTCTTGTAGTAACTGTTGTTGTACATTTTTTGCAAGATGTAAACAAGGTTTTGTAATAGAATAGTGTGAACTTGCTAATTTGGGTAGAATATATGGCATCTTGTTGGAGATTTTATTGTTCATGTTATGTTTTACAGGAGGAATTCTGTCGTGATCTGAAAATTGCCACTTTTGTGAATAAAGCTTTTCTAAATCTACCATTTTTTGAACCAGAATATCAATTTTTCTAAATCGGTTAAAGCAATAACCTATTTAAAATATTACACATTCTAAATCGGTTAAAGCAGTAACCTATTTAGAATATTACACATTCTAAATCGGTTAAAGCAGTAACCTATTTAGAATATTACACATTCTAAATCGGTTAAAGCAGTAACCGATTTAGAAACTAAACATTCTAAATAGGTTATATCAACTTACTAAATCGGTTAAATAACCGATGTTAAAAGTATTTTTTACATCAGCTAAATAACCGATGTTAAATGCGTCGATTTTCTACATCGGCTGGATCTATAACGGTTCGAGACCAGATTTAAAAGGCCTATTTTAACCGATTTAAAATGTGTTTTTTCTAGTAGTGGTATGAGGGTTGTTACATTGGCAATGTCCTAGGGGTGGCAAAAAAAAACACATGTCCGGGTACCCACGGGTTTTTATTCGTTTGGTCCAATTCGGGTAACAAAATCCGGTGCTGGGTCTGGGACGGGTAGAGAAAAATAAAATGGGGTCCGATTCGGTTCCGGGGAATAGGATACCCACCCCGAACCCGCCCCGTATATATAATATTAATATTTTTTTTCCACGGTTAACCAAATATATTAGACGGATCAGAAAAATGAGGGTGGACGAGTCCCTCTAAACGCCCGAGAAATATGAGGGAGGACGAGCCCCTCTACACGCCCAAAAGATTCTGAAGAATAAAAGCCGACCAAGGAGTGGCCCAAAAGCGGTAATCTAAGGCATATAAATTTTTTAACATCTTAAATACGGAAAACTAATTTTGTCTAAACGAATAAGTCCAAGGATTTTGCCCTTGAGATCATGGTCATTCGAGCAAAAATACTCTCGACGGTTACACCCTTGATTCGCTAGAAGATCGGCAATCCCGTTTCCTTCTCTACAAATGTGGGAAAATCGAATGGTAGCTTTAGATGAGAGATTAATAATTTTCGTGACTATACTTTGAAGGTTCCAATGGCATGTTGACCTCCTTTGAATTAATCTCATGGCAACAACCGAGTCAACTTCAACCCAAATAAAATTAAAATTCTTCTCCAAGCAAAGATCAATGCCACGCCAAATCGCATGGAGTTCCACAAAAGTGTTAGTTTGAACCCCAATATGTTCGGAAAAATAAAGAATGGGGTTCCCCAAATGATCCCGGACGACACCCCCCCTCCCCCCGCACGGCCCGGATTCCCTTTGGTCGCCCATTCGTGTTTAATTTGACCCAACCGGCAATTGGTCAAGCCCATCTAACGGCCACCATTTTAAAACACCTCTTAGGGGCGGCCTCCACCCCAAGGCGATCCGCAAAAACATCCGCCCCTTTCCAAAAAGTGAGGCGAGATTTGCCGGTGATTTTAAGAGCTCGGAGATAATTCCAAATGCGGGAGCACACACGTTCCGCCGTGAAAGGGATGCCCTTCATCCTTTTATCATTCCTACAACACCACAAAAACCAAAAAAAATGAGATTAGGAATGATATGAAAGATATGGACCTTACCTTTGGCTTTGGAGAACCAAGAGGTCATGATGAATAAGGAATCGCCGGAGAGAGGCCCGAAAACCCCGGCTAAATTGAAGAAAACTTTCCACACCTTAGAAGCAATGGGACCATTAATAAATAAGTGAGGCATAGTTTCAAGATCATTACAACAGAAATATGGGATATTAACAATCATCCCTCTTTTGATAAGACAATCCAACGTGGGAATCCATTTGTGAAAAACCCGAACCATAAAGACCGAGATCGTTGCAGTGATCATCGGGTTCCAACAATGTTTGAGAAAGTTGTGCTCAATCTTTTTTTGGCGGATACTATCCCAAGCGCTTTTGAAAGAAAAATTGCCATGGGATGATAATTTCCAACAAGGTTTGGTATTAATAGAATGAGTAGGTAAAGCACAAATATAATCACAATATTGTTGAGGCAAGATCGATAAAAGTTTAGGTTTATCCCAATCCATCTCGTCCCAAAATTGATTGATGCAAGCTTTGGATTTGGTTGGGGAAATATTAGAAAGTAGACTAAAATCACACCAAACGTCATGCCAAAAGGAAACATTACCATCCCCACTATTCCACCAAATATTCACATCCGCTTGTGCCCGAATATTACAAAGTCTTTTCCAAATGGATGAATCATAAGGATTGACCTTCACAATCATGGGATGGAGTCTCTTACAATATTTAGGTTTCAGAAAATGAGACCAAATATTATTATTGGTGCGAAAACGCCACCACATTTTAATATTGGCCGCTTGAATAATATCATTAAGATCCCGACACCCAATACCCCCTTCATTAGTAGGGTAGCATAATCTTTTCCACGATGCCCAATGAATTTTCTTTTTTTTTGCTCATTAGAACCCCATAAAAATTTATTAAAAAGCCTCTCAATAAAAGTAATAACATTCCCGGGAGGCCTAATCACTTGAAAACAATAGAAGGAAATCGAATTTAAAACCGATTTGATAAGCTCAATTCTTCCTCCTAAAGAAAGGAGGTGATGGTTCCAAGTGCAAATTTTGCTTTGGATTTTAAGGATAATATCATTGAACATGGCAAAGGTCGTATTATTTAATTCCTTAATAAATACAATATCCAATAATATATCTATTAACTATTCTTACTTGTCTTTAACTGTCGTTTGTGTGATCCAAAATGCTTATAGGATGTTGGCAACTGCTTAATACCATAAGCAACCTCTAGCAAGACACTATGACTATCTAAATAATATAAGTTTATAGTCCATTAAACCATTTAACCTGTCAAATCCATTTGTCATGTGATATCATATTTGAACCAAGTCATGGATGTAACACCCCCAAATCCCATTGGGTCATTATAGTGCCGTGGACCCCACACCAGGAGATCCACCAGGAGAACACGACTGAAAATACAACAAACTGATCAAAAGGGGAATATCAGTCCCTAGTATGACATCCGACCTAATATTCCGATATGGAATTTCAATGACAAAAGTGGACCTACATGGCCAAAATAAAAATACAATAACATCCACGAGCCTTGCTCGGATAATACAAAATAACAACGACTGAACAAAACTGGAGTACTCCAAACTGTCTAACTGACATGAATACCAAAACATCTCGGACTAGTATCGCTCGAATGTGTAATACCCGTAATTTCGATTTCCAGTAATTTCTTTTTTTTCGGCGAAAGTCCGTTTTGATGACTCTCTCATAACCGTTTCGTCATTTCGAGAATGTTTAATTCTGCACTTTTTCTCATCCGAGTTCGTTTCGGTGTCGTTTTGTTTAGTTCCGTTATTTTTGGCGACTTTTCCGCACTTGAGCTCGATTCTTGCGAATCTCGTTCGAAACTGCTGTTTCGAGTTTCCCGTAAGTCCGTTTAACTTTGTTAGACGTGTTGTGAACTTCGGTTTGGTTATTCGATCACGTATCGTGATTTTCGGGCGTTTTGGGCCATTTTCGTAATTTCCCAAAGTTTGGGGTAATTACTTTCCGTTGTCGAATTTTAAGCCTTCGGGTGGTCGGAATCGTGTGTTCTCTTAGTGCTCGAATTCGTCTTTGCGAGTACTTCGTAACCATATCTTCGATTCGTATTCAGGTTCGGGTTTCGGGGTCGTTCGGGCCGTCGGAGTTGGCCCCGGCCGAGTCATGGCCGGGCGATCAGGCCAGCCGGCCTGGCCGAAGTTACGGCCAGTAGTGCTCGGCGATTCGTCGTAAGGCGATTACGTAGCCTCGGCCGGTTACGTACGTAACGATGTCGGCATTTCGGCGAGACTTCGCCATGGCCGATTACGTAAGGGGGCCCCGATTACGTACGTAAGCGTCCGGCAGTGTCCGGCTATATAAGGCCTGGCAGCGTGTTTTTCACCCATTTTCTCACTCGTTTTCTTCCCTCCTGCGGCTGGAGCTTGCTTAATCATGGAGGAATGTTGTTATACAATTAATCCATGAAGTTTTGAGGTTCATATCATCAATCATCCATCCTATAACATCCTCCGATCTACCGAATCAGGTCAGATTTCCTAGAAATCTAGTTTTGGGGAATTTGGGTGTTTTGGTTGTTTTCATCCGTTTAATCCGATTTAACTTAGGATTGTGATGGATTGATGATTATTTAGATGTATTGTATCATTTTCCTTGTTATTCCATGGTTGGATCGTATCGATTCGTTATTTGGGTCGAGTTCTTGACCGACGCCTTAAAGGTGTCCGGTAAAATGTCTTAGAGGGGTTTTCGGGCGTTCCACGATTATCCTTCCTCGTATGATTGTTGATTTATGGATTATATGTTATTAGGGTCGAGTTTCTTGCGAAGAAACCGAGTTGAACCCTTCCGTTCGTTGTCATCTTCCTTTTCGATAGCATCGGGCGTTTCGAAGCTTTCCGGTTGAGCCGTGTTCGTTGGAATACTTGCGTGCCGATTTCGAGGCAAGTACCTTGTCCATATAATTCTTGTTTTATGGATATGATAATTAGTGACCGTCTTTATATGTTTATTTGATCGTTTGTTTTGAACTTTCGAAAGATTCGGTTTAGCCGTGTTAAAGGCTTGCTTTCAAAATGTGTGTGTTTTGTGAATGGTGTGGTTTGAGATTGACTATATGATTTCTATGGATGTTTGGTGTTGATGTTGCACTTGGTATTGCGTGTGGACGTATATTATTTCATTTCAGTGCGTGGTGGTTGACGTGGTGTTTTGCTAAGTGTTTGATGCCTCTGAGTGAATTGTTTGAATATATGTGTTGTATTGTGCTGTGTATGAATGTGGACGGGGCCTACGGTGGCACATGGCATGCGATCATGTGGCCAGGATGCAACAAGCGATTGGTCCAACCGTGAGAGCCTAATAAAAACTACGGTGGCACATGGCATGCGATCATGTGGCCAGGATGCAACAAGTGATTGATCCAACCGTGAGCGCCAAAGATAATCTACAGTGGCACATGGCATGCGATTATGTGGCCAGGATGCAACAAGCGATTGATCCAACCGTGAGATGTGTGTGATTTGTTTCGCTAGCCAGCTCGGGAGGGTCCTTCGAGGCCTCGAGTGGGATTTGTGGCTTCGTCCCGGTCCTAGGCAATGCGCGTGCGTGATTACGTTGTGTTGATTTTTACGTCCGTCGAGGACACGTGATGTTGGGCTCTGGCCCCAGTGAATTGTTGTCGGTTTTCTATTTGCGAAAACAAAACCTTTGGGCTGTGACGCTGTTGATTTTGGAAAGACAAGGATTTGATAATCCTAAATTGTTTTCTATTAAAACTCCCGAGGGTATTTTAAACCATTTTGCAAACCATTCTCGTTAATTGTGATCTTTCGGATTTGGAAAGTTTTACTCAAACTCTTGCCTTGGGAAGTATTTGTTTCATTGTATTTGAATCTTTGAGGATTCCCGGTTATTGTTATTCTTGGAACTTGAATTATATGGCTCGTATTGGCACTTTGTATTTGCACTAGCAAAACAGTGGAGTTTTGCTAACCCCCGAGTATTCGGGGGGTGGATGTCTGTATTGCATTCAGGTTTTGGAGCAGAGCACAGGGTCGGCATGAAGGATGATGAAAGATGAACGATACTAATCACACGAGGACCCGTTGATGTCGTATTGGTTTAGTTGTATTTTATTTCCACTGCAGTATTTTTCCTCGTTGTACGGGAGCATTTTGTATTCGACCCCTGCGTGGGCATGTAATGTGTTAGAGTTGTATGTTTTTATTGAAAGGCCAAATCGGTCTACTGAGTCCTTTTAGCCTTAAAGGCATTGTCGAGTTGTTCGTTTGTTGTTACCAGCCTGGTAGATCCTTGAGGAAAGGTTCTACGGCGTGTAATATCCCTGAGCTGATTGGGGGTGTTACATAAATGGTATTGGAGCTTAGGTTGTGGAAACCTAGGCTGTCGGGTCAGTGGTGTCTGTTGAGTTTTTGACTCGTCGGATTTTGTCTGACTGAGTCGTGTCGCGACGCGTCGTCTGAGTTTGTTGGTCGTGATTAGTATCGTGGGCGATCATCATCTTCGTGCGACCTGTGGATGTAAGTCTCTCTTCTTTGTGTTTGTGCCTCGTCTGATGCGAATTACTGGTATGATTATGTGTTAAGTGACGGAATCTTTATGCAGATTTTTAGTCTCATGATTGCATTTATGTGACTCTCATATTTCGTCTATATGAGGAGCGGTGTCGCTGCTAATGTATTTTCGCACTGTATTTTATCCGCTGCGTGAGTCCTTTCAAAATGACTTTCAGTATTTTGCAAACTGATTTTTACTTCATAAAACCGACTCCCTTAGTCGAGTTTTGGCATTTTGGCCTTGAATATTTTATGACGGTCTGATAAATGATCATGTGAGTTTTTAGGCATTCTAGCCTAATAGATTTTTGAAAACCTTGAGTATCTTAGAAAATAAATTTCGAGACGTACCTTTAAAATGAATTATTTTCTCGCGGTACTTTCAAGGTGCCTTCTAGTGCCGCAATATGTTTCAAAATTATTCCAATTGAGGACCAAAATATTTTGAGATATTTTCAATTATTTTTAAAAATGCAGTTGCTTAGACCCAAGTGTCGAATATTTCTGAAAGTTTCAATTTAAAGGAGAGTGTCCTCGTTTTATAAAATGCAAGATGGTTTTCAAAGTCTCGATAATGGTGTTTGTACAACTTTTTGAAAATGTGATACTCAAGATCAACTAGTGTTTTCCAAATTGTTTTTCAAAATGTGGTTTTCGTTTTCTTTAAAACCTATCAATTCCCGTTTGCGGTCTGGGAATATATGTATGATGTTCGCATTGTCGTTATGATGTTAGCTTCCGAATATGATCAAATTGGTCGCATGAACGTTGAGGCGTTGCCACGTATTTGTAGTACTAGCCCTCTGTGAGAGGTGTGAACTGGTATTTACTGTTTGTCGCATCGTGGTGATTTGCGTGTTGTCGCACGAGTGTGAGCTGTTGAAGCTTGGGTTTCTACATTTGTGTACATGTATGATTGTTTCATGATGTTTGTAATTATGTGCTGGTTATTGTTTGGGCCGTTGAGGTCGCCGAACGATACCGTCGTTGCTGTAGTGTTTGTGTGTGTATTACTTTACGATGGTAATCGTTGTATATGATATGTGTTATGATTCCTTGTTGTGCTGGGTTGGCATCTCCGCTATGTTGTTTTGTGACGTTATGCCCCATTGTATCTATCATTTGTATATTCGGTATGCCGAGCCGAGGTGTTTCAACCGTGGTGTGCCGGGGGCATGCACGTACCAATTGTCCTTCTCGTCAGTAACGCATTTCAAGTGTGGAGCCGAGAGACACAGGATCCAGTTTCGCGAGTTGGGTTCCGAGTCTTTCGGGGCGTGAACTTCAGTACAGATATCAGGATCGGCTCTAAGAGGCCCATGGGAAATGTTTCCGTCAGCTGCTTTTGTGTTGTTGCCCTGTTTCCGTTATTGTGAGTAGCGGGGACGACCTTCTTTTATAAGAGGCCGAAGGTAATACCCGCATTATTTTTGGACTTCTACATTTCCTCTTTCTCAAGTCTATCGACTCGCTCGTGTTTGTTGATACTTTCTGAACTTGTTCTGTATTTTGGTTTCATCGTTCGAACGAGCTGTGATCTTGTTTTGGGTCGATCTGGTTATCGCTGTGACTTTTCCGAGTTCGGTTCGATTCTTGTGAACCTTGTCCGGAAGTAACACCTTTTGGTTCAACTAGTTCTTTTATTCGAAGTGGATTGGATTTTAAACTTCTGTATTTTCGACTCTGTCGACTAGTTTATGTTCGTTAACATTTTCTGAGCTTGCCCTGTCCATTGCTTTTGTTGATTGAACGAGTGTGGTATTGTTTCGGAATAACTCGTTTGTCGTTGTGACTTTTCTATTGCTATTCCCTTTCCTGTGGATCTTATGTGAGTGCACATCTTGTTGTTCTCACCGGATCATGTTTTGTCTCGAGTCGAGATGTGAACCTCGGAGTTGTTGTTTGAATTTTGTTGTTCTTCGAGATTCGAACATGATTGTTCAAATTTTGTTGTCTCGATCGTTTGATTGTTCGGCTTTTGTTGATCTCGTTTCGTGATTGTTGAACGTTCAGGCTCCTTCGTAATTCCCTTAAGTTCGGGAAATTAGTCTCGTTTTCGATCTTCCAACCCTTGGGCGGTGGAATTCTGTATTTGTTCAGCGATTGGCTCGCGTTTTGATTGATGTACCGTTGGGTGGTCAATCATGTTGATTTTCGTTTGTTGTGTTTTGTGATTGTTAGGATAATCGACTTGATTGTATTATCTGTTTGATGACGCTTGTCACTTGTTGGTGTTATTATGTCTCTACCGGTGGCGTTGTGTTGGTCGTCGTGGAGCGTGTTTTCACGCCGTATATTCCTTTGCGCTGCTTGTAACGTTTCGCCGTTGGGCGTAAGTTACGCATTCTTGTGTATCTCATTGATATATTACTGGTGGTATATTTCTTCTCCCTACTTGTTTTAAGTTTCGGGACGAAACTTCTTTTAAGGAGGGTAGAATGTAATACCCGTAATTTCGATTTCGGGTAATTTCTTTTTTTCGGTGAAAGTCCGTTTGATGACTATCTCATGACCGTTTCATCATTTCGAGAATGTTTAATTCTGCACTTTTTCTCATCCGAGTTCGTTTCGGTGTCGTTTTGTTTAGTTCCGTGATTTTTGGCGACTTTTCCGCACTTGAGCTCGATTCTTGCGAATCTCGTTCGAAACTACTGTTTCGAGTTTCCCGTAAGTCCGTTTAACTTTGTTAGACGTGTTTTGAACTTCGGTTTGGTTATTCGATCACGTATCGTGATTTTCGGGCGTTTTGGGCCATTTTCGTAATTTCCCAAAGTTTGGGGTAATTACTTTCCGTTGTCGAATTTTGAGCCTTCAGGTGGTCAGAATCGTGTGTTCTCTTTGTGCTCGAATTCGTCTTTGCGAGTACTTCGTAACCATATCTTCGATTCGTATTCAGGTTCGGGTTTCGGGGTCGTTCGGGCCGTCGGAGTTGGCCCCGGCCGAGTCATGGCCGGGCAGTTTGTTCTGGCAGTGCTTGGCGAGTTACGGCCGTAGTGCTCGGCGATTATATGCGTAGTGCGGTTACGTCGTAAGCCTCGGCGGTTACGTGCGTAACGATCTGCGCATTTCTGGCGAGACTTGGCCATGGCGATTCGTACGTAAGGGCCCGGCCGGTTACGTACGTAAGCGTCCGGCAGTGTCCGGCTATATAAGGCCTGGCAGCGTATTTTTCACCCATTTTCTCACTCGTTTTCTTCCCTCCTGCGGATGGAGCTTGGTTAATCATGGAAGAATGTTGTTATACAATTAATCCATGAATTTTTGAGCTTCATATCATCAATCATCCATCCTATAACATCCTTCGATCTACCGAATCAGGTCAGATTTCCTAGAAATCTAGTTTTGGGGAATTTGGGTGTTTTGGTTGTTTTCATCCGTTTAATCCGATTTAACTTAGGATTGTGATGGATTGATGATTATTTAGATGTATTATATCATTTTCCTTGTTATTCC
>JAWKAU010000971.1:0-22000 GCA_033398695.1 Orobanche coerulescens
AATATAAAACTTATAAAAATGTTAAAACTTATCAATATACTCTATATCCTACTACTCTAAAAGTGTGAAGGGTCTGTGGAAGGAAAACGTGTTTGTTTTCTTTTCCTACTACTCTAAAAGTGTGAAGGGTCTGTGGAAGGAAAACGTGTTTGTTTTCTTTTCCTACTACTCTAAAAGCGGGCTTCTCTGTTTTCTTTTTCTCTCGTATGCCTTCTCCACCTCTCTGCTTCGTTGGCTCGCCTTCCTTCTTCCACCAACATGTCTGCCTCATCTTTGCGGTTTTGTGTGGGGGCGTCAATTAGAGGGGATTGTTTGTTTCCCCTTGATCAATCGTTCGCTTCAGCTTTTATGTGTTCCTTACGAACCCCTATTTCTCATTTCTTGTTCTCGCCGCTTCGCATCTTACTCATTTCTCAGCACCTCTCGATCAATTTAGCTTCTGCTTTCTCTTCTTATATCTTTTCTCTGTCATCGGTCTTGCTGTGGGTTTGTATCTTCCTTTAGGGTGAGCGTTTTTCTTTTCGTTTTTTTTTTGGGCTGAGTTGTTTTTTTGTTTTCTTCGTCTCGCCATGCTTTCCGCAATTCTCCTTTTACTGATTCTGGCAGGTTTTCCCCTCTTCCATATGTAGATTGTATTTATTTTTTGAACATTTAATATATTGTCCTTGATTTAGCATTAAAAAGCTCGATTAGGAAGAGGAAGACGGCTCGGAAGACTGTGGGCATGGCTGGAGGTGCTTCGGCTCGCCATGGCTTCCGCAATTCTCCTTTTACCGATTTTGGCAGGTTTTCCCCTCTTCCATATGTATATTGTATTTTTTTCCCTGGAACACCCATTACCATTATGTTGATATGTAGATTATTTTTATTTTTTGAATATTTAATATATTGTCCTTGGTTTAGCATTATGCTTCTTGATATATGCATGTTGTGTGTGGTGGGACTATTTAGTGGCTCCAGTCATGTTTCCATCCCATTTGGTGGTTTGTTGATAACATATAGAACAAATTTATGCTTCTCTTTTTTGATGTTTATTGGTGTTTGGTTTGGTTACATGGCTGTGAGGAATCAGAAACTTCATGAACAGTTCGATGCCGCTGCTTGAGGCTCGTCTCACACTGCGTCCACTTCTGGAAAATCTATATTCAGCGGGGTTTCGATTTTTGTTGATGGATATACAGTTCCGTCAGGTCAGGTTTATTTTGAATCCGGTTCTTTATGGGCTTCTGTTATTGCTTCAAATACTTTTCAACTTAATTTACGATAAGTCCTTATTAAAAATGTTGTGTGGTTACCTTAAAAAACTTGTTATACGGCTTTGCTTATTTTTTTCCTTCGTCTGTACGCCACTGCTAGGAAAACCGTACTTGAGTTTCTGTGACATGGTGCATTCAAGAAATGTTGAAATGATCATTTCGCAGGAGCTTCGAGGCTGCTTGTTGAGGTACGGTGAAAAATTTGAAAATTACTTTTCAAGAAAACGCGTCAGTCATATCATATGCAGTAATTTGGCCGATAGTAAAATCAGGATTTTGCGGTCCATTTCTACATGTGGTGCAAAATTTTGCTTACGAGTTTGATGTATTGGTGCTTTTTTGTCTTACCTTTTTTTTTGGATTTTTTTTTGTCGTTGATATAGGAGCTTCAGCCGTGGGCTTTCTATAGTTAAACCCACGTGGGTACTGGATTCTGTCGCTGCCAGTAAACTTCTTAGTTGTAAGTGTTTTTGGGAGGGGTTGTCTTTGTACCTTTCGTAGGTCAAATGATTTGCACTGTAAACATTTACTGGATTAATTCGATCCTTTTGTTATGCCAGGGATTCCTTATCAGCTTGATCAACTAGCAGGTGAAAATAATTACCAGCCAAAATTATATTACACTGGGGTGCTTTAACCTTCCAGATTTCTAAGCTGCAATTTATTGGTACTTGGAGAAACCGATATCGTAAGCGTCTCAGCGGCCTGTCAGATGGCTTTAGGTAATGGAGAGTCCGATTCGTTCCAGCTACGCGTCACTGTCATCTTTTGGTGCTTCAATGAGGAATAAGATGGTTAGTCCTTGATTATGGTGCTTACATGTAAAATGAGTTGTTTTAGATTTTTTTTCAATGTGCACTGTTACTCATTGACTTATAATTGTTGATACATGTAGGCAGCACATTCGAGTATGCGATATAGCTTCCAGCAATAATATGTAGGCAAAATTTTGTAACCCGGTGACCGATAGTTAGTAGAAAACTGCAAATGATCCCTCAGGTTGAAAGGACCCGGTTATTATTTGGAAGTTGTTTTTTCTAAGGATTTGATAAGTGCATCTGATGTACTGGTAACTTTAAAATTGTACAATGATTTGACATTCGTATGCAAATGAATGTTTGTGGCAGGTATATCAAATTCTGTGAGGCTGGTTAGTTGGGCTGCTGGAAAGCTGAAACATGAGATTTCTTTTCCATTAGACAACCAAATTAGTGCTTCTACAGCCAATATGAACCAGGTAAGTGTCATATTTATACTTATGGTCTATTTTCCCCTTTCTTCATTTTCTTTCTTTCACATGTTGAGTGAGTTTGGTGAAATTTTGGTGTGCTATATTTTAGGTTTTATTTGCTGGTGTTCGCAATTTGGTTTACCTGCAGATATGTGCCGGGAAGCTGAATAAAACAAACATGCAAAGTTTGATTATGATGTTTCATATCTTGACCTGAACCTGATTGGAGAAAATTTAGCCTACAGCACCAGTTGGTTTGTTTAATGATAATAGGGTGGTAATTTGGTCGCCTGAACTCAGTCTCTTCAGCAAGGTGCATTTTGAAGATGCAGTAGTTCGTTCAGTTCTTTTATGTGCCCTTAAATCTCTTTACTTTTTACAAAATGCACCCTCAACATGGATGTTTATAACATTTTAAGGGGAATTTATAATTTTGGAAAGATAATAACTTTTCCTTTTTTTTATTTATTCTTTTTTTTAACCAAAGGGCTTTTGGCCCAGCGGTACCCAGGTGTATTGGAGGTGCTCCCCAACCAAATAGTTGTGGGTTCAGGTCCCTTAGTGGACATAAGATGTCGATTTAGGAGTAGAATTTAGAGGGTGTGTGTGTTCAGCCGTTCTAAAAAAAAAGGGGTCTTTTTGTAATTAGGCAAAACCTCAGGGCTATTTTTATAATTAGTCTGTCGGCTTATGAACTAATATTTGCTCCTGCTAAAAGTATCTGTATTTATCATTGTAGGTTTCACTAGCAGACTTCTTATTAGCAGATCAATTTACAAGCCAGGTATCCTATTTTATTTTTTTTCTTCTTATTTTTCAGTTTTTTTTCTCCTTGAAATGCTGCATACTACAAAAAGTAACTGGTATGACACATGCAGGTTCAGGCTCTCAGAAGTTTAGAATTTTACATTTGCTACTATGATTGGGGAGATTACAAACTGAGGCAGAATAATTGCCGAGAAAACTACATGTTCAATACTTTCTCTTACATTATAGCAGCAATACCATGCTGGGTCGAAATCGTAATTCTCAATATAGCGACTTCTACTTTCTCTTCTGTTTCCAGCGCTGCCTCCTTAACAGAACGTGTCCTTTTCATCGGTGCCACTCAAAAACAGGTATTGTGTGCTTATTGGTGAGTTTTTATACAAATGTTAATTTTAATGTATTTCATCCGTTGATTGATGTCAGTGATTACATCTAAACAATTAATTGCTGCACGGATTGCATCGAAACTAACTAATTATTTTAATTTCAGTCCTGTTGTACAATTGGTTAGGTTGGTGGTGGTCAAAATTATATTTTATGCTTGTGTAGGCAGATTTAGTAATTGCAATATCAAACTGAGGTAGTACGAAAAACATCATACTAAGAAATCATATGATTTTGTTCTGTTATATTTCGTTTCAAAAACAGGTATTGTGTGCTTATTGGTGAGTTTTTATACAAATGTTAATTTTAATGTATTTCATCCATTGATTGATGTCAGTGATTACATCTAAACAATTAATTGCTGCACGGATTGCATCGAAACTAACTAATTATTTTAATTTCAGTTCTGTTGTACAATTGGTTAGGTTGGTGGTGGTCAAAATTATATTTTATGCTTGTGTAGGCAGATTTAGTAATTGCAATATCAAACTGAGGTAGTACGAAAAACATCATACTAAGAAATCATATGATTTTGTTCTGTTATATTTCGTTTAGGAATCGCTCTGTATGATTTTGCTATTTATTATGTTATATTTCACCAGGTACCTGTTTGATTTGTCGAGATTTATCTTTCTACTGCTTGCTTACTTGGTACTTTTAGAAATAAAATAGATAGATTAGGTTATTTTCTCTTCTATCTATTCATTGGTAAAGTGTTTCGATTGATGTTGTTTAGTTCTATAGGTTGAAATTCAAGTGAGGAAATTTTATTGTATCAGCAGGGTTGTTCTGACATTGCCTATCACTATTGAAGATGCATCTAGAAGTGAGGCTGACATTGAGAATGATTTGCAGGTAAATAGAATTAATCACACATGAATAACAGGAAAGCACGGTTGTTTCGACTCTATATATGTTGTTTGAAATATTGTAAAAAATCATATTTTGAATGTAGGCTGGAGAACAACTCGTTCGTGTGAATTAAGATACTTGCTTGAACTACAGAGTCCTTGACCTACGCACTCCTGTTAATCAAGGAATATTTGAAATACAATGTTAGGTTGAGAATGTAAGTGTGATTTTATTATATGGGTGTTTCCCATTCTTATAACATCTATTTGCACACAAGGTCGGATTTGTAGGTATATATAAGAAACCTTTTTTTCCTTCGAGTACCATCCTTCAATCCTTATGCACTCTATTTTGCATTATTAGGTTTCTTGTTCATCCTCTTTTTGGTGGCATCTTCAGAGAAAGTTTTATTTCCTTTCCATTATGGTTTGGGTTTTCTGTCCGGTTATACCAATATGCTCTTGGATGATTATGTTTTCAGTATGGTTTACATCAGTCCCATGTTTTCAGTATGGTTTACATCAGTCCCATGGTTTACATCATTGTTCTCCAAAAAATAATGTTTATATATATTTATCATGTTCTTATGATGTATTTTTAATATCGTATTCCTGTTTCGCGGAATACTGTTAAGCAACTGCACACATTCTATTCGCTGCAGTTAAAAGCCTGTGGGTTTTGTTCAACGTAATTGCCTTAGGTTGTTCTTACAAGATATTGTTATTACATATATATATATATATATATGTCTCTTTATTGCTCTTTTTCGCGCCCTGTTTTGCTGCCTGATGTGCCTGTATACATGATCACATTATTTTTTAATTTCTTTGTAAAATTCCTATTTTCGCCCGCCTGTTGTAATGTTTAGCTACTTTTTAGAGTTACTGTGTTGGATTAGATGGATTCCATATGTTTAGAGATATATTAGCCCAAAAACCTAGGACCAATATGCTTCTCACAAGGACAAATACAACTCACGTGCTTCTATACGTTCCTGGGAATTCATGGGCGTTTATTTCAGGATGTCCTCTATTGTTATTTGCTAAGAGGTCAACAATTACTGAAAAAACGAAGAAGATTTCTGGGTATATTAATTTTGTAAATTTTTGGGTTAGGGTGAGATCAATATTTTCCTCACCTGGTGTTCTATTTTCATATTTGCTGATTTTCTCGTTGTTCTTTTTGTTTAACAGGTTGCAGATGGGCAGATTTATAGGCTCTCTCTGTTTTACGCGGTCTAAAAATAGGTTGCTTTCTGGTTTGTAAACACATATGTTGTTGGTAGTTCATATTTGATTTACCTTTTATTCTATCTGTTACTAGGTAGGTATGGTCTTGTGCAGATTTTAGAATTAGCAAGGGTACGTTTTCTGTTAGGAGTGAGATAAACGTATATTTTTCAAAGACTCTTTCTTAAATGTTTGTTCCCTCCGCACAGACTAGAACTTAATGAGCCCGAGAGCCTCGCAACAACCTTAGTTTCGTATACAGATGTGGTTCCCCGCCCTAAGAAAGTTCGAGCTATTGTTTTATATATTATTAGCGTTCTTTATTACAAGAATGATTTTTGTTCTGTTGTATTATGGGTATTTGTATTTCTCTAAATGTTCTCTTTATTTGGCAGGTTACAAAATAGCAAATTTTTATGTTCGCAACGCTGTAATTAAAGACTCATGGGTTTACTGCACATGTTTGGCACACAAACCGGTATTTTTTCGAACCTATGCACGTGTTTGTATGATTTTTTTTGTTTGGCAACCCTTGAATTTTCTTAAAGGTGATTATTTAAAGTTCTTGTTAGAGAATATTGTTGTTATGTTTCTCTGTGTCTCTATAAGATTTCGATATGTTATTTTGCCTCATTTTGTTTATTTTTTACTGTTATTAAATATACATATTTTGAGATTCTTCCTCTGATCATTGTTCTCCAAAAAATGATGTTTATATATATATATATATATATATATCATGTTTTTATGATGTATTTTTACTGTGGTATTCCTGTTTCGCAGAATACTGTTTAGCAACTGCACACATTCTGTTTGCGGCAGTTAAAAGCCTGTGGGTTTTGTTCAATGTAATTGCCTCAGGTTGTTCTTACAAGATATTGTTATTACATATTTCCTGTTTTGTTCTGCTGTTAGGTTTTCACAAAAGTCTGCTGCTTCGTTTGGTTTATTTTTAACGATTTTCTATCTATTTGTTACAATTCCTACATACAAAGCTATTGTATTTTCTACATCTCATATATGCAGAAATCTGAGCTACTAAATTTCCCGCGTAGCAGGGTGTTATTTTCTTCATTTTTCTTCAATATATAGGACAGATCATGACTTCATAACATTTTACACAAATATTCTCATTTTCTCTTTTTTTTTCCCCTACATATTCTATTCCCTGATAGCCAGAAGTTGTTTAGGTACAGCAGCCCAACCAGTTCTACCTTATTATATCTCTGCTCAACGACAGGAATATTTTCTGCAACCTCTACACCTGTTGTCAATAGCAAACCATTCAACTCCACCCCCGAACCTATGACAATAATACCCCTCAGGTACGACATATTTTCTGCTACTAAACATTATTATTATTATTCCACTGATCCAGAAATTTATGTTGAAATTTATTGTAACTCTTCTTGGAAACGAAAAAAATAGCCACAGTGAGTTTATATTTTTAATCCCCCTTACCATTCAATAATTTCTTAAGAGTTTGATGTTTTCGAACAGCATACTTCTTTTTGATGCAACAATTGAGATGAATAAATATGATGATAAATATTTGTTTGCACATGCTACAGTTAATTTATCAAATATCCTGTTGCAAAGTGACATGTTACATCTTAATCCTGTTTTCTCCTTTTTTTTTCCTCAGGAACTTGTGGCTTTTCAATTATTTACCTACTCTAACTCAGGTTGTTCTTTGTTCCTACAGTTAGTTTGACAACTGCTATTCCCTCATCATCAACTTTTTCATATATAGAATTCCTTTCCGCCATCAGTAAGATTTTTTTTTTTATCATTTATTCAAATATTCTTAATTCCTAGAAAACTTTCATCCCATCTATATTTACCTAACAATCCATTCATGGTATTGGAGGCATGCTACGTGATGACAACACAGATGATACTAAAAATTCATTCAATTTACCTGAACCATTTTACACAAAAATGTCTACATGAACACATTTATATACATATACATATATTAAAGTGTATTTCACCTACATGAATTACTATATTTCTGCCTTCTGCCTTCCTCATTTCTACATCGAGTAAATAACTAAAATTTAATTTTGTGCTTCAAACAACTTCTTCACATAACTAACCACGCAAACAAACACAAAACGAAAATGCTCGACGCGCACAGCGCGTCGCTCCCCCCTAGTTAGCATATTAAATGAGTGATAAGTTTAACGGAGGGCTTAAACGTTGTTAAAACCTAGAAACATAGGTTAAATAAGCGTAAAATGTAAAACGTGCAAAAGTCCCGAAAATGAAAAATTAAAATATGACGTGTGAATTATGAAAATATGGAAACCAGAATATATAAAATATTTAGCTATACGCAGTCTAGGGTCGGTGTAATTTAACATATGTGTTATCGCGTACGCGAGTAAATCTATTCGGTTACCCGTAAAAGTTAATTTTCACGAAATCACTATAAATTTGTAAATGTAATGGGTTAAATAATAACCCGAAAAGTACGAGTTGTTACAATTAATTACACTATATAATGGCTCTGATACCATTGTTGGAATATGTAATCTACTAATCATATTAAAGACATACAATTAATCACAAAGCACGCAACGGAAGCAATAGAACATATAGTATAATTAACTAACCATAATATAAACGAAAACATGCCTTGTTAGCTTCCACGCGAATCAAACGATCAGGAAAAATACAAACCCTAAAAATTAGGGTTTATAAATCGATTTAGGGGTAAATTAATTTAGGATCACCACTAAAAACCTAACTTGGTTTCTCTACAATCTTGCACACGCGTATTGATAGCGATTCAATTAAAATGCTAGTTCAAGGATCACAATAACTAGCTTAATCACTTTGGTTTCGCTCAAAGTCAAACGCAAACCCTTGTGGGTTTGTAGTTCGGTCGACACAAGGCAAAAGAGGGGAGAAGAGAAGAAGGATAAGCTAGCTATGGTTCACCAAGATTACCAACTAATGAAACAAGAGGTTTGTTTATATATATAGTGGACACTACACCACGGATGGCCTATTGCAATGCTCCAAAAATATTGCAGAATGTCCCAAAAACGTTGCAGAAGGGCCAAAAAATGGAAACTGCAACGATTTTGGACGATCCAGCTTTCGTTGCATTTTTTGCCGTTGCAGTAGCCTCCTATTGCAACGATATGCCCATAAACTGCAACAACAGCAGAAATGTCACAATTGAACTCTACTGCAACATTTTTCGAAACTACAACAACATTTATAAGTATTGCTATAGACGATAGCCGACATCTAACTAGTGCTGCAGTTGCATCATAAAGTATTGCAATAGCAGTGTTGCAGTTGCAAACAAAGTGTTGCAATATCAGTGTTGCAGTTGCAAATAAAAATGTTGCAATAGCAGTGTTGCAGTTGCAAACAAAGTGTTGCAATATCAGTGTTGTAGTTGCAAATAAAAATGTTGCAATAGCAGTGTTGCAGTTGCAAACACAAAGTATTGCAACATCGGTGTTGCAATTGCAAACAGAAAATATTGCAATATCAGTGTTGCAGTAGCAAACACAAAGCCTTGCAATAGCAGTTTGCATCATAAACATCCTGTATATCATACGAATGCTACCAAAAGTAAACTACATACCAAAAAAAAAATCCAACTTTGATTCAAGAAAAAACAAAGCAAACTTTGATACCTAAAACAAGCCCAAAAGCCAACTTTGATACCTAAAACAAGCCCAGATTTCATACCGTATAAAATCCGGTCATACCAAAATATAATCCGGCCATACCAAAATAAAATATGGCCATACCATAATTTGCATCATAAAAATCCTGTATATCATACGAATGCTACCAAAAGTAAACTACATACCAAAAAAAATCCAACTTTGATTCATGAAAAAAAAGCCAACTTTGATACCTAAAACAAGCCCAAGTTTCATACCATAATAAAATCCGGCCATACCAAAATAAAATACATCCATACCCTAGTAGCTAGAGTCAGATATAATCATCAATTTTAATTCTAGCAAAAACAAGTTCAAAATATCTTAAGTAATCTAGGAGTTGCCATCGCCTTGGTTCATTCAATTGGAGTTACTAGAGTACCATTTCCACCATCACTAGAGTTACTCGTATAGAGTTCCTCTACTTCAAGATTGAAACTGGGATTAGCTTCTCCCAATTTTTTGAGGACCATTCTCAAGTTTTCCTGCACCTTCTTGTTTATTTTTTCTTCCATTTCAGCGGCAAGTTCTTCCTTTATCTCCAATCTCAACTGCTGCACAAAGTTGTCTTCATATACAGTACAATTTTTCTCCTTCTTCTTTGCAGGTTTGACATGTCTCCCGACAAGCTAATTCGGACCATGATATATTTCAGCTTCACAAAACAATTGATCAGTTGTATCGCTTTCTCCATTGGAAGTAATGATCTTTTCGATATCGTCCTACATAAAAATTTATAAACTGTCACTATCTAAATACACACATTAATTCATCAAATAATTTAATTATTTCTATATTAAATATGTCAAAACTAAGTGCCTGTTTCAACTAGGAAACCCAAATAAATGGTGAAGGGACAACTAACAGCTGCCATCGTAAAATCTGAAAATTTGCAGCAGCCTCCGAACACAACTTATGCTGCTATTTTGACTAATAAAAGGGATAGTGATAATGCTGGAGCAGGGCCATTATCTGATAGTAAGCTTTCACCATTACGGAGTTTCCATGATAATAATGCAGTAAGTGTCATGGGGCAGATTCTAGAAATTAATGGTGTTAAAACAATCTCGTTCTCTGCGGCTGATTTAGAGGAACTTGCATCCCCTTTTGAATTCACATTGATTGGAAAATTTTCTCATGGTTTTCCCTCCATGAGAGTGCTTAAACTTACGATGGCAGGTTTCAATCTTAAGGGTCAGTCTTCGATCTCTTTACCATCATCAAATGTGATGATGTGTTTTATATATATATATATATATATATATAACCATAGGGATTTCACCAAAACCACAGGGACGACCCATGTAATTTACTCAATTAAAATATATATATATATATATATATACATATATATTATATATATAAATATAAAGTATTTGATAGCTAACACACAACCCCTGTGGTCCTGTTGGCAACACTTGACAAGAACACAAGATCACAGGAATAGGTACAAAATATTAATAAATTGCATCATTAAATAAATTCTTACAATTTTGATTTTGATTGCTTCAGTATCGGTCTTGTACTCTTTTTTAGGATCACGTTTGTGAGTTTCAATAAATAACCGAGACTTTCTTGGTGACACTTGTTCTGGATTTTTGAGTTTCTGAATGGTATAGATGGATGACAAAAGAATATATATTAGACAATGCCAACTGATTCGGGTATTCAAACGTATCATCATTTTCACGAACTCTAAATCAACAACCAAAGACATACCATTTCGTGGCTGATTTGAGCAAAACTTGTTGTACCAAAGAAGGTGTGTGTCTCTTATGTTGCGACGGTTTGTTGAGTTTTTTGCAGCCACTTCCTGTAAATAAAATTGGTTGAACTGAGCAACATTAATATGCAACCAAAACACTATTATAAATAAGATTGCGTGACTTGAATTTAACATACAAGTGATAAATAATTAATGTAAAATATATACATGAGTATGTTCATCAGCCCAATACTCTAAAAGAGCTTTAAATTCTTCGAGTGGAATTTTGTCCGGCTTGTTTGCAATCCTGTCCTCATCATTGTCTTTAGAAAGATAGTACCTGGCTTTTGTACGTGATTTATGCAACCTCCATAAGTCACAAATTGTTCGCATAACCCAATCTCTACCTTCTTGAGGTATAATATACTTGTCCTGTACAGTTCCAATAAATAAAAAAATTTATATAGCTTACAACTATTCTAGAACTATTCGTGATTACAAAATAATCATGTTCATGGCGCTAGTTTACGTAATATAGAAGCACATAATTAGGAAATTTTTTTTTTGCTAAATCGTAATCAGGAATCTTACCAACACAAAACCCCAATAAGCATCCTTTTTAGTCTCCGGAACCTGAGCCCAGTTTACGTAATTAAGAGGCACGTATCCCCTTGCTATCGTTCCCAAAAAACTGCTCAATTCGGATCTCACTTTCTTCTGACTAGCTACCGGTTGGAAACACTTATTCAGCGTGATTAACTTCCTCTCTGAGGGTTTCCTTCTATGAACCTTATCCATTCTTGTTACTCCTCTATATCGCCTTTCAGTAACTTCAAGTTTATTTTATAAAGTTAATATAACGTAAATTAAACATGTTGCACTTTTAAGCTGTTTTTTTATGCCGATCATTCCGATTTAACACACATGCATCACCCTTTTCATTTTCGTTTCAATTATCATAACAAATTATAGCATTTTCAAATCGAAATTTTCAAAATTTTCTTATATTTTGTAACATTTCATTTTTCTAAGTATTTTTATTTTCCGAACTTTTTCTATATGTTTTTTTACTTTACTGATTTTTCTTATATTTTTGAATTTTATAAAACTGACTCAAGATCAACCTAATAAAAAATGACGTACGGTACAATCGATGTGGATGTCGACTCGGTCGTTTTTATATTGACGTGGAATAATGGAAAGTGGAAACGATTGCCCAATCAAGATGGTAAGGCAAACAAACTCGTGTCAAAATCGGTATGGACTTGTTTGATAACTTTTCATAGTAGAGGGACCAAGAAAATTATATATGTAAAATGTACCTTCTTCAATTTCTTGATTTAAATTTTCTCACAGTCTAGGTCTTTCCCAGGACCTTCTCTAAAACCTTATTTGGCTCATTGCTCTGCTTGCGAGCGCGCACTTGTAAGAAAGCACCATTGATCCATTGCCTAAAACTTGTGGTCGTTGTAGTGTATTTTCACGGAGGTGTGGCGGTGGCAAGATATCGACATTACCTTTGTCAGAGGTGGCGGTGGTGGCAAGGTGACCGACTCTGTCACTTCTTTCTCTTTCTCACGTGTAATCGAGGCATTGACTCGCAATCGGGTTGTTGGCCCAGCACCAATAACCTTTTTGGTTTTCTGCAATACATTTTTAAAAAAATTATAACATAAACGACATGAGAAAAAGAGTCATCAGTTAAGAAAAAGAGTCATCAGTTATTACACATAACCTTGTTTTTCAGCAATACATTTTTAAGAAAAAAAGTCATCAGTTAATACATATTTCAATCTCAAATGAATCATCAGCTACTACATATCAACAATCATGAAAAATAATCAACTTACTTTCTTTTTTGTAACATGTTGCACGCTTTCCTCTTCACTAACAATTGGATTATATTCATCTATACCCTCCTCCTGTTGATCTCTTGCCGAATTAACCTTTGTTTTCGCTTTATTTCCCAAAACCCTCAACTCTCCTTGGAATCTAGTCAATCCCATTGACTCCAACCTAGCCTTATTTTCTGCAACATTCTTATTCTTCCACTGTTCATACTCTGTCAATCTCGGTAAGGCCGAATTTACTTCATTTTCCTCCAGCTACAAGTATTAAGACCATAATTTACGTTCAATTCAGCAGAGTATATAACATAATGCAAATTTACCTGAATTTTTTTCTTAGAGTTTTCAATTGTTTTGCCATTGTTCACATCTTTGGTCACATCATTGTCGAGTGACAATTTCCTCCTTGCAAATGACTTATTTACATCATTTCCATCTAGCAACTGTTGTCCTCTCTTTTTCATATTTTGTTGTTTTTGATATTCTTGAATCGTCACAAAAGTCTTTTGTGTCACAACTTTAGCTACACACATAATAAAATATATTTCACAACAGATTAGTGTTCATAATAAAAGGAACACCTCTATAAGACATAAATAGATAACCGATTAGTGTACCTTTAAAAACAGCTGGTCTTGGCCGTACGACCACATGTGGCTGCATTTGATTCAGAGGTTCAATGTCTTTGTCAACAGTGTAATCAATGTAAAAGTCCATAGTAGCTCCGCTTACAACTTTTCCAATGTACTTAAACAAATCTTTGTCATCAATCAGTAATTTCCACCCAAATTCTTCTTTGATATACACTCCACCTATTTCAGTGTAGTGAATACTTTTGACCAACTCCATTAACACGGTATATGAGAATATGTCGGGTTCAACTTTAGAAATAGTATTGCACTTCCCACCAATGTATTTCCCTTTGACAAACTGTCCTTGGTGGTGAAATTTGGCATGAAACATTTTGCCTCCCTGTACAATTTAAATAAAACAAAAATACATTAGAGATTGATAATAAAACTGAACATAATACAAGAATACAAACACACAAGACATATAATATATATATATATATATATATATATATATATATATATATGACCAAAGCGCAAATGAAGAGGTCATACATTTAAGGTACTATGCTTGACCATATAGGGCAGCCCCACTTCAAGTATTGTTGGAAGAAGCAGTGCAGTGTAAACAGGTCAGTTTCGGGAAGCAGTGAAGGAAGACGAAGAAAGAAAAGAGTACGAGGTCTAGGTAGCTCACAGAAGGGGGGAAAGTGTGTTCATTTCGAGTACGTGAGCTAGTCTTTACTTTGATTTTGCTGGGCGGGCAGTCCCTAGTCTTCAAGCCTTGTCTTCTACATCTTAGGAATACCCCTCGGCTAGTTCGGAATGTAGGATGCGATGGATCTTCTTCCTTCTTCTATGACCCTTCTGGACTCTCATTGGATCGAAAGAAGAAGGACAGTCATTTTCAAAAGCTAGCTTGATAAGATCCAACTGTCAATACATTTTACACTGGCTGGCTACACTCACTGACTTATATATATATATATTATATATATATATATATTATATATATATATAAACAGCATATAATGTACTTTACGAAAATTAAAACATGAAAATAAACACTTACACGACATTTTAAAGTTCTGTAGGTTCCACTGCTAATTCTACTTCATTTCTTGTAACATAATGAGGTGTAATGGGGATTTGTCGTGTTGGCACATCATCTCTATTCCAACTAAGACCAGTAAATTGATTTTCGAAATCATAGTTAGTGTGAATATGATCATTTGAAACATGTGTATTGACATCTTCAATCACATTATCCTCTTCACTTATATCACACCACTCCTTTGGAAGTTTCTTGATCACATAATGAAATCTATTATCGACAGGATCTTTAATATAAAACACTTGCTGTACTTGAGAATCCATAATATAAGGATCATTTTTTTGGCATAATTTACTGAAATTAACTACAGTAAAACCATAATTATCCTTCTCTTCTTTGTACCAAGAACACCTAAATAAGACTGCCGTAAAAGCTCCCCAATAATCAAATTCAATGATTTCTTCAATTCTTCCGTAGTAATTGACATCTCCAATGATCGGCTTCTGATCCTTTGCACTTGCAAAGCTGGTGGTCGTTGCACTTACAAACACACCACTATTCTGTGTTGTACAATCATCATCTCTTTTTCTTGTATGGAATCGGAATCCATTTATTGCATATCCGCTAAATTGTTTGGATGTTCGAGTAGGACCCCTAGCCAATGAAGACAACTCTCTTGATACACTCTTTTTTTTTAACCTAATCCTTTAACCACTTATAGAACTCTTCGGTATGTAATGTTGCCCTTTTATATTTCTTTGAATTTACATGACCGTCCACTAAAACTCGATGCTCCCTACAATAGTTACATGGTTTAGAGCAGTCAAGCTTATATAATTATAAAACTATAGTATAAACTCGACAAAAAAGAGGTGAGAAGTAAAAGACATACTCAATTAAACTTTCAATTTCCTCATTTCCAGAGTTAAATAAAATGTATCGATGACCCTGCATCCATGTACTATCATCCAACTGAATAATAGTTCCATCTTTATTACTTCTAGTACCAATAGAATATCCTACATTTGCTTGACGTGAACTTCCGGCAATGATGAGAACGATTGGTACTAGTGGTTTTCTCGTCTTGATTCAGAAATCTTGAACAGAAAGTCAAACACTCTTCGGCCAAGTACCCTTATGCCATGGATCCTTCAGGTTTACTCTTGTTACGGACATATTTTTTCAATTTATACAAATACCGCTCAATACCAAACATCCATCGAATGTTGACCGGTCCACCATACTCAATTTCTTTGCACAAATAAACTGGCAAGTGCATCATTATATCAAAATATGCTTCTAGAAAGATCATCTCGAACTGACACAGGATCTCGACAATTTAATTTTGCAACCTCTTGAGTTCTTCCAAATCAATAACTTTGCTGCAAATTCCTCTAAAAAAAGCGCCAAGTCTGATTAAAGGTATTGCAACTTCAGGTTTCAAAGTTCTCTTCACAGCAAATTGTAACAGATGTTGGAGTATGAAATGAGCATCATGGCTCTTATATCCCGAAATTTTCTTTTTTTTTACTTGCACATATCGACTAACATTGGATGCACAACCATGTGGCAACTTAGCATCCCTTAATACGAACAAAACATTTCTTTTCTCGTATTCGTCATGTCAAAAATAGCACGATTTCCAAGTGATTGCCATCACTAGATTTTGTTGGATGAAGGACTTTTCTTATGCCCGTTCTGTAAATCTAAACGAGCTTCGACATGATCTTTAGTCTTCCCACCGATATTTAGCAAAGTACCTATTATACTATCAAAAATATTTTCTCTATATGCATGACATCAAGGTTATGTCGGGATAAATTATCCCTCGATATGGTAAATCGAAAAATATTGACTTCTTTTAAACGGACAATCAACATTACACTTCTTTTTTTTCTGATTCTTTCCGAAATTATTTTCAAAATTCACCAATATTTCTTCAATTTCTTCCCCTGTCAAAGGTACAGAAGGTTGTCCCATCTCTATCTGACCATTGAATCTTTTTTATCAAACCTCCACTTGTGATTAGGATCGAGAAATTTTCTATGGTTCATGTAAACTACTTTCCTACTATGTTTGTCGTGATGAGGTCTCATAATGGCACGAGGGGCAAAGCTAAATATCCTTTTGTGCTCCACCCCGATAACATCCCATACCCCGGAAAATCACTAATGGTCCAAAGGACACTTGCACGAAGAGTAAAATTCTGATCAGTAGAGATGTCATAGGTTTCTATCCCTACATCCCACAACTCTTTTAATTCTGTAATTAATGGTTTCATATACACATCAATATTATTCCCTGGATCATTTGGACCAGGTATTAGTGTAGATAGAATCAAATTTTCCGGCTTCATGATTAACCAAGGGGGAAGGTTGTAATTCACCAATATAATTGGCCATGTGCTGTTAGATTGATTCATCATACTAAAAGGATTGAAACCATCTGCAGCTACACCTAATCTAACATTTCGATTTTCTGAAGAAAACTTAGGATACTTTGCATCCATTGTCTTCCAGGCCTCGCCATCAGCTGCATGCCGTAGCTGGCCATCTTTCTTGCGTCCGAATGCATGCCATGTCATCAGTTTAGAATATTCTCGACACATGAACAACCGTTGCAGTCTCGGTTTTAGTGGAAAATACTTCATCACTTTAGCTGGAACTTTGTGCTTTATCTTCTCTTTATCATCTGAACAGCCTTTATTCTCGGTCAAAATCCACCTCGACTCGCCACAAGTTTTGCAAACTTGGTCATTTTCATTTTCAGCCCAATATAACATGCAATCATTTGGACATGCATATATTTTCTGGTAATCTAAACCTAAATCTTTAATGACATTTTTGGCCGCATTAACAGATAAAGGTATTTGGGCCTCCGGAAAGGCCTCCTTAATCAACTCTAGTAGTTCCCCAAATGCAGACTCACTGATGCCATTGACACATTTTAGAAGGTAAAGTTTCACTAAAAAACTTAATCGAGAAAACTTCACACACCCGGGATATAACGGCTGTTTCCCCTCTTCGACAAAACGATACAATTTTTTAACAGCTACATTTGGTCCTTTTGAAAACCCGTCATCAGAATTCCCCAAATTACGATAGGCGCCATGAAACATTTCATCAAAATTATCTTCATAATCCATCCCCATATCTTGATCCATCCCCATATCTTGATCCATTCCCATATCTTGATCCATCCTACT
Source organism: Orobanche coerulescens (assembly GCA_033398695.1). Taxonomy (NCBI): domain Eukaryota; kingdom Viridiplantae; phylum Streptophyta; class Magnoliopsida; order Lamiales; family Orobanchaceae; genus Orobanche; species Orobanche coerulescens. The sequence goes on from JAWKAU010000971.1 coordinate 17,796, forward strand.
TCTGAAATCGATCATTGAAACCTCATATATGTAGTTCACATACACTCGAGACGGACCATCACATATGAGATGATCGAAGATATCATCTTTACAATGCCATCGATCATTTTTACAGTGTTTGCAAGGGCACCTAATTTCATTTCCTACGGCAAGATTGGAAAATGCATTTTCTATAAAAGCTTTTACTCCATTAATATATGCATCTGTGTACTTTGGAAGTTCTACCCACTTATGACTTCGGTTGTCCATTACTACAATAAAAACATACAACATATCAAGAAATACATAAGAATACCAATGAAGAAACAATTGAACACAACCCATATAAATTACACTCAAGACAAAAACCCTAATTTCGAAACACATAATACAGTAAGCAGAAATACATAAGAATACCAATTAAGTAACAATTGAACACAATAAAAATTACACTCAACACATCTCAGATTGGTGAATTGCAGAGGTATGTAAACTGAAGGGCGAGAAAAGAAAGAGAAAGAATAAAGAAGAAAAACCCATCTTACAGTTTCTCGGATTCAGTCTGTTAAAAAAGAAAGAAAAAGAAGCAGGCGAAGAGAAGGGAGAGAGAGAGAGGCGTTAGGGGCGAGTCTTTGAAAGTGAAAGGGACGAGAGGTGTTACGATATTACTTGCAAATTTTGAAAGGAAAAAAATAAAAAGCGGTAAAAGACATACAATTCCGACTACAACTTGAAGCGTTGCCCAACCAAGATAGGCACTACTAGGTTATTGAGAAGATACAAGCTATAGTGATAACAACGGACTATTTATAATCCAATCGTTGTAACCCAGTTGGATCAAATGACCAGCGTTAGTCTCCACAACCCAACAAGAGAGAGAGGAAAAGGAGCGGCCGTGGAGGGAAATAGGAAAGAATTAGGGTTTAATTATGTAAAAGGGGCATTAATTGTGGTAAAATTATGTTTTAGATAATAAAATGAAAGCTATTGTATTTTTTTGTAGAAAAAAAAAACAGCATGAATCAGCATATTGATTCTTAACACTGACTATCAAGTTGTTTGCCATGAATTTATTGATAGGCCTTGCTCTAAGAGGAAACTTGAACTCAAGTGAGGAGAAAGTTCATTCCAAGTCGAAAGGCAGAGAGCAGACGAGGAACCGTGACATTATTAATTCACAGCATGCGGTAGTTCTTTGCGACGATGGCCGATGCTCGAGGTAGGTGTTTTCATGCTTGAAAAGGCGGGCATGCCGTTGATGATCTTTGTTGCAAGCTGCGGTGTGCCTTGGCCGTCAATCCTTCGTCAAGTGGAATCGGAGGTGGAGGTTTTATGGTCATTCGATCTTCGTCTCCATCAGTGCACTTGCGGTCGACATGAGAGAAACCGCTCCAGTAAGCCGTGAGGTCCATGGTTTACCCTTTTCAATAAAAATTACCAGTTTTAGATCACTCTAGAGGAGTCTTGTTGTAATGTTTTAAAAGCTTGGGGATTAGACTTAATAATTTATGCAAGTGATGGAGGGTTTGAGGTATTTACATGAAAAAACCTACTTGAATTAAAACATTACAAATACTACCATTGAGGTTTCCTTATGTCTTACATTTTGACCAAATGGTCAGTTGACTTCTTTGGAATGCCGTCGCCATCAAGTGTTTTACAATTACACCCTACAAATTTGAGAATATTACAAATGGTCCCGCTTTGAATGCAGGTATTTGTAATATTTAGAAAATTTGAGGAATGGCAAAGTAAGATGTAAGACGGAAAGTTGGCTCTAGCCGCAAGTGCAAAATTTAGTACAGTGTAATCTCGGGTGTGGGTTTTTGTAATTCTTTTCTTTAATTTGTTTCTATAATTTGGCACAATTTCCCAATATTTAATGACGGTGATATATTGATTGACATTATTTCTGGCACCTTAATGATTATGAATGTTTTGTTTCTTAGAACATGTAAGAGAATAATGCAGAGCGAAGTCCGAGGGAGCATTGTCGATGGGTGTTCCAAAGTAGATAGTGGGCTTCACATCGCTTGGTTGAAATTGGCGTTGCCTTGGCGACTTTGTTCGAACTCGACGTTAAACTTGCTAGCCAAGGGTTTATAATCGATCCATACCTCGGAAAAAATATTTCCAAGAAAGCGAAAATGATAACAAGAGACACTGGCTTATCGAAAATATATGCACCAAATGGAAAACTTTTGAAAGCTGGCGACACGTGCTATAATGTGGAACTCGGGGACAGCTTATACGCAATAGCCGAGCAAGGACCTCAAGCTTTATATAATGGAACAGGTTGGCGAACTACGATTAAAGATGTTAGAAAAGCACGTGGGATTCTGAGTATGGAAGATTTGAGAAATTATAAAGTTAGAGTGACCAATGCTGTCTCTGTAAGTGTAATGGGATATGAGATCTTAGGTATGCCGCCTCCATCAAGTGGAACAGTCGGCATTTCTTTGGTCGGTATACAGAAATGTCTTTATATTTATCATAAGCACACATATAAGATTTGAAATCAAAACCAAACATTCAGGAACTAACAAACCGGCCAATTGACATTGACCTTCAGTTTGGTTAAGTGATTTACAATGAGCCTTAATAAACTAGCTCCAACGAACCTTATCGAATCGAGTTAAGTTTGGAACCCTGATTTTTTTCTGGGTTTACATAAAAACCCTAATTTCAAAACACATAATACTGTAAACACTTTTAAATGGCAATACGAGCCCAAGGCATAAACAATATAAACACTCAAGACAAAAGCCCTAATTTCAAACCACAAATAATAATCGAACAAGATATAAATAATACAAGCATTGAAACAATTTGAACAAGCAGTAAGAATTGAAGCATACCTGAAAATCGAAGCTTCAGAGCAGTGTGAAATCGAAGCTTGAGAGCAGTTCACCCAAATCGATTCTCCACCCAAAACGATTCTTCACCCAATTCGCAGATAATATATATTTAGAGATAATATATGTGTATATATAATTATAGTAGATATAATTTGTAGTTTGAGATTCTTACGGGGAGAGAGAGAAAAAAATGGAGTTTGAGAGAGAGTGGTGGAGAGTTTGAGAGAGAGAGATGAGTACGGGGAGAGAGAAAAAAAAATTTGAGAGAGGGGCTGAGAGTTTGAGAGAGATAGATGAGATATGAGATTATTTTCGGGTAGTGGGGAAAATTTTTGTTGACCCACGTCTTTTTTAAAAATAAATTAATATCTTTGCAATGATGTTGTAATAATGTTGCAGTTGCATCTTAAGTAATATTTTTGCTTTTGTAAAATGTTGCGATTTGCAATAAAAGCGTTGCAAGCTCTGTAAACTCTTTGTAACATTGCCAAAAAAACGTTGCGAATGAAGCAATATTTCAGTTTATTTGCAACATTTATTGAACGGTGTTGCAATTGATCAAATTTTTCAGGCAACTGCAACATTTTTGCTTGCAACACCACATTTTTGCTTGCAATAGCCCCTTCGTGGCGTAGTGGGAGTAACTCGAGGACAAGTTGGACAAGCATTCCCCTCGAGAAATCCTTGGCCGATCGGTGCTAGCCCAAGAGGGGTTCTAGAACCTTCTCTTGGCTTACTTTCTCTTTTAGTCCCTCTTCTTGACTTTTAACAACTGTTAGACTAACTACCGTTATTAAGTACTAATGAGCGTTATCTATCTATTGTGAAATAATAATTAAATCATAACTATATATTATATATTAACGAGGCATTACGACTCGTGCGATGCACGGGTTTTGTTTTTCGATAAAAAATTGTAACTTTTTCTTATGTCTATAACTCAACATTTTTTATCTGTTATTATAATTAACAAACCGCTTTGAGCTAAAAGTATGTACTTTTTCCTTTTATTCCATTATGCAAGGTCATACAAAAGAGCGTAAATATTGGTTTCTCGCTAAAAAAATTTTGTGGGTTATTAGTAAAAAATTGAAAATGACAAAGTAATACTAATGAACTAAATTTTATTTCAAGGCCAAAATTTCTGAACACCCACAAAATGGTAGAAGCGATCGTACTTATTAAACCATCAACATTTTTATCTAAATGTTTTTCATGATTTGTATTCATCTTTGTTTGTAAAAATCTTCTTGTAATATATGAAGCCCTCTTGTCTATTTTTTTTTTGTTGTTCAATGTACAACACTCCCTGTAAAATATCCATTAATATCAGTGAACTAATATTGCTTTCTTTTAGATTAGTATTCG
>JAWKAU010000972.1:0-22000 GCA_033398695.1 Orobanche coerulescens
GTGGCGATTTGCGTGTTGTCGCACGAGTGTGAGATGTTGAAGCTTGGGTTTTTACGTTTGTGTACATGTGTGATTGTTTCATAATGTTTGTAATTATGTGCTGGTTATCGTTCGGGCCGTTGAGGTCGCCGAACAATACCGTCGTTGTTGTAGTGTTTGTGTGTGTATTACTTTACGATGCTAATCGTTGTATATGATATGTGTTATGATTCTTTGTTGTGCTGAGTTGGCATCTCCGCTATATTGTTTTGCGACGTTATGCCCCATTGTATCTAGCATTTGTATTTTCGGTATGCCGAGCCGAGGTGTTTCAACCGTGACGTGCCGGGGCATGTACGTGTAAATTGTCCTTCTCGTCAGTAACGCGTCTCGAGGGACACCGAATTCAGTTTTGCGAATTGGCTACTGAGACTTTCGGAGTTCGCGCTTCAGCACAGATATCAGGATCGGCTCTGAGAGACCCATGGGAGATTTTCCTGATGCTTTTTGTGTTGTTACCTTATTTCCGTTGTTGTGGGTTGCGGGGACGACATTTCTTTTATAAGAGGTCGGATGTAATACCCGTTCTATATTTGACTTCTGCAGTTTCTCCTTCTAAATTCTATCGACTTGCACGTGTTCGTCGATACTTTTTGAACTTGTTTGATGTCTCAGTTGTCATCGTTCGAACTAGTTGTGACCTTGTTTCAGATCGACCTGTTTGTCATCGTGACCTTTCCGAGTTCGGTTCGATTCTTGTGAACCTTGTTTGGAAGCAACATCTTTCACTTTCTACCAGTTCTTTTAATGTCTGGAGTTGAAGTGGGGACTTCAGAGTCATTGTTCGATCATTGTTATTTGATCATTATTGTTCGATCATTGTTATTTGATCGTTGTTGTTCGATCATTGTTATTTGATTGTTGTTCGATCATTGTTATTTAATCATTGTTGTTCGATCATTGTTATTCGATCGTTGTTGTTCGAACGGGGTTGTCTGACTGTTGTTGCCTGATCTCGTACTGCGAAGAATTGTCGTTCACCGTTAGTCAACTGTTTCGAGTGTGGCCAAGTGGGTCACCGAGCGGTGCATTGTGATACCGTTGCCAAGATGTTCGGGAATTGGGTTTTCGTTCCTACTCGAGGAGTGCCTGGTGGTGTCCCGTGATGTAGTTGTGTATCGCACTTCGTGCTGTAATTCTTGTAGAAATTGATATTTGTTGCGTGAACTTTTTGGTTTTGTTTGTATTCTACCATGATGTTTTATTTTAAGTTTCGGGACGAAACTTATTTTTAATAGGATAGAATGTAATGTCCGGTATTCTCGTTTTCTGTTATCTTGAATTGTTTGTGTCTTGACGTCGGACATTTTCTAGTTGACGAGAATCGGAGTGAATTCTATCATAATACTATATTTGTTTCTACCGCATAGTCGTTGTGGTCGGGTGCGACTTGTTGTCGCGTGCGTTTCTTTGATTAAATGTGTACATGTGATGCGTCGTTAGTTGCTCGTTATTGTTTTAAATCATTGCCCGTGGCGTTGTTATGGTCGTCGTGGGGCGTGTTTTCACGCTGTATGTTCTTTCGCGTTGCTTGTAATGTTTCGCCGTTGGGCGCGATTTTTTCGGTTCTTGTGTATCTCGTTGAGTTTTTCTGGTGGGATATTGCTTCTCCCTACTTGATTTAAGTTTCGGTACGAAACTTTTTTTAAGGAGGGTAGAATGTAATATCCGCAATTTCAGATTTCCGGTAATTTTCTTTTTCGGTGGAGGTCCGTTTTGACGACTCACTTGGGACCGTTTCATCATTCTGAGAATGATTAATTCTGCACTTTTTGTCACCCGAGTTCGTTTCGGTATTGTTTTGTTGAGTCCCGTGTTTTCTTAACGACTTTTCCGCACTCGAGTTCGATTCTTGTAAATCTCGTCCGAAATTACTGTTTCGAGTTTCCCGTAAGTCCGTTTAACTTTGTTAGACGTGTTGTGAACTTCGGTTTGGTTATTCGATCACGTATCGTGATTTTCGGACGTTTTGGGCCATTTTCGTAATTTCCCAAAGTTTGGGGTAATTACCTTCCGTTGTCGAATTTCGAGCCTTCGGGTGGTCGGAATCGTGTGTTCTATTAGCTCTTAGATTCGTCTTTGCGAGTACTTCGTGACCGTATCTTCGATTCGTATTCAGGTTCGGGTTTCAGTGTCGTTTTCTTGAGTTCAGTGTTATTAAACGACTTTTCCAAGTATGAGTCGACTTTGTAAAATCACCATAAATTCTTGGAAACTCCAAAGGTTTTGAATCTTTTCAATATTATAGAGCATCAAGTTATCTTTCCAATGGTTCAAACGGTGAGTCAATCGGAGTCCGGACGAGAGAGTTATGGTCGAAATAGCTCAGACACTCATTTTCCAGTTTTGGCCGAGCAGCCTGTACCTTGTGCCGCGGCACACTTAGGCTGGGCCGCGGCACACAGTGCAGATCAGCCTATTTGTGCGGATTTTGTGAGATGAATGCTCATTTCATCTCTTCCTTCATTCCTCCTCCTCTTGGGCGATCTTGTGGGCGATTTTTGGGCGTTTTTGCATCATCAATCCCAGAGAACTTCATATTCTTCAAGTTCTTGGTGTGGATTAATGACACCAACAATTGTTCTTCATCAATAATCCAAGGTAAATTCTTGAAACCCTGCTTTTGGGTGAATTGGGGGTTTTTGTTCGTTTTGTCTGATTTAACCGTAATAACTTAGATTTGTGATGTATTGATGTTTATTTAGATGTATTCTATCATTTCCCTTCTTATTCCATGGTTGGATCGTTTCGATTCGTTGTTTTGGTCAAGTTCTTAGTCAACGCCTTAAAGGTGTCCGACAAAATGTCATAGAGGGGTTTTCGGGCGTTCTACGATTATTCTTCCTCGTATGATCGATGATTTATTGATTATATGTTGTTAGGGTCGAATTCTTGTGAAGAACTCGAGTCGGAACCCTCCCGTTCGTTGTCTTCTTCGGGGTCCGAGCTTCCCGGTCGAACCGTGTTCTTCGGAGCGTTTGGTAGCGGTTATTAAGGCAAGTATCTTATTATACGACTTGTATCTTGCGACTAGTAATTACGTATGAGACATATGATGATTTTTGCTTGCCTTCGTAAATATGTTCCGTTTGAATTGGTTGTGTATTCCGCAATTTCAAGACTTTGTGATAATAGTGTTATATTTGTATACGTGTTAGGTGTTGTGCCATTTGTGCAGGATTGCGACGTACATATGGATGGTTGTACACTTGGTTGTGCAATGTATTGTGTACCGAACGTGTGTTATATTGGTTGTGTGTCGTTGATTGATGATAGTTTTGTTGAGAGTATTGAGATTGTGTTATGTGCGTGGGATGTATGATTTTGTGGTGATCAATGTGATTGATTAATTGCGCTCATTGTTGTATGTAATGTGAATGTGAATGTGGTGTGCTGGAACGCTAAGTTCACTCGTGCGGGTTCGACGGGGCCTACCAGGATTCATGGCACAGGTCCATGGGATCAGAACTTAGTGTGTGGTGTTGAGGTCCAATCGTGCGGGTCTGACGAGGCCTACGATGATTCATGGCACAGGTCCATGGGATCAGGACATAGTACGTCCAACCGTGCGGGTTCGACGGAACCTACGGTGACACGTGACACAGGTTCACGGGGTCGGGATTGGTTGTGGTGATTGTTGTGTTGGCTCAATCCGTGTGGGTTGTTGAACCTACGGAGACTCGTGGCAAGCGATCACGGAGTCATGAGCATGATTGATTGTTGTGATTGGTTAAGTCCGTGCGGGTTGTTGAACTTACGGAGACACGTGACAGGGGATCACGGTGTCACATATCATGTTTTGTAAATCAAACTTTTTGTAAGAAAGTTTTAACGGTCTGTATTATTATGTTGTTTGACCCTGGCCGGGCAAGCATTTGGTTGTTTATGGATGTTTAGCTTGGTAGATCCTTGTGGAAAGGGTCTACGGCATGTAACATTCCCATACGGTTTTGGGGGTGTTACATTTATGGTATCAGAGCTTAGGTTGCGGAAACCTAGGCTGTCGGGTCAAGTCGAGTCGTGATTTGTCGAGTATTGTGTAGTTTTGTCATTCGAAATGTCGGGTGACAAGTTGAGTTGTGTGTAGTCACAACGTGTCGGTTATGTTTTCGGATGAGATTAGTATCGTGGGCGACCGTCATCTCCGTGCGGCCTGTAGACATAAGTCTCCTCTTTTGTGCATAATATCTGTGTTCATGATATGTGTGATATTTGCGGTGCATGATGTTATTTGCACGGTGCTGTGTAATGGAGTTTTTATTTGATACTTGTGATACACTGTATGTGTATTGAACTGGACGTATTGACGTTTTGACGTTGAACCACCGTGTGGGGTGGTATAATGTGAAATTTGTAAACTTTGATCGTTCCGAAAAAAAAAAGGTACCGACGGTAGAGTTTGTGAGAGAATCAGATAGATGGTTTCTTTGTATGTTTAACTTGATGCCCATGAGATGCATTTGATTGAATTGGTGACCCCATTTGCCGTTTGGGCACGTGGTTCTAAGTTCGACTATTTTGGATTGTTGTAAATATGCCCGCTGTGGGTAGGTTTGAAAACGTTTTTCCTGAAAGACTCTACTGGTTTGAGCATTTTTGTGGAAATCAAATTTTTTGAAAATATTTGGATGGTACGGTTAAACAACGGTTTGTGTAGATTTTGAAATCGGTTGAATTGTGACAAGTTGGTCATGTATTTTCAAATAGCACCATCAATCAGTATTTGGAAAATGTGTTTTAAAATACTTCGGACATTGCAAAATACTACCGACGTTTTTATTACGATCAAAAGGATTTTTGGAAAATTTATGTTTTGCAAAACGACTCTAATTTTCGGAATTTAAATGTTATGTGTTTGAGTGTTGTGACGGCATAGTATAATATAATTGTATTCTTCTATGACGTTATCCTGGACATGATAGCTTATCTATGGTAATGATTAGTGTGCTGGTAGATATTAATAAGCTCATTTTGCTGACATCAGTTATAGAGTGGACTTAATATTTCAATGTATTGTTGTGCAAGTGATTTCAAATCAGAGCAGTTTTGATAATGGGTCCATGGATTTGGTTAAATGACCAAGGTATTAATCAAAGTGTTTTCAAAATTTCATTTCTGCAAATCGAACTCACCAATTTTAAAATATTATCATTTGAACAAATATCTCGGGAAAAAAATTTATTTTTAAAAGAATGTGACAAGTGCCTGATTTTAATGACATGTATGTGGTCTTTACTGTGTTTACTTTGGTAAAAGTCGTGCACCTCTGTTGGTGTAACCGTGCGAGTTACTTATGAATTTAAGTCTATTATTGCAGTGTTAGTCTGAGTACTCGTGTGATGATTTGGAGTAAATACTTTATTGTGTTGCTGTTTGTTGCCCTATGTTGATTATGTGATATTTATTTTGTTGTTCTGATCAGTGGCCGTTTAGTATGCTGAGAGGTAGAGGTCGAGAGCGTGGTCGTGGTAGAGGTAGGAATCAGGTGCATGAGAGGGCGACTCGCTCGTTGTCAAGCGCCAATGAGCTCAGTACAGGTGGTCGAGATGACCAATCGCGTGAGCAGAGGCAATCAACTGGGGAAAATGCTGACATTGGCGCCGCCACCATCCTTCCTCAGGTGGTTGACTAGTTGGCACATATGAATCAGACCATGCACCAGGATAGGATCCTAGATGAGGATAATGGAGCTAGTATGTGGTTACGAGGTGTGATGAGAATGCACCCGCCCCGTTTTGTAGGTTCTTCGGACTCGTTAGGTTGGGAGAACTGGCTCTTCCAGTTGGACAGAACATTTGATGCCATAGCTTGTCCTGATGAGAGAAGAGTGCCTATTGCTCAATACCTGCTCGACAGGGAAGCTGCAGACTGGTGGGAGGCCGTAGCGCCTAGTGATCGTACCGCTACTTGGGCTGAATTCAAGACTGCTATGGAGGCCGAGTATTGTCCGACGCCTGTTAAGGAACGTAGAATTGTCGAGTTTTTCTCGGCTACGCCCCAAGATGTGTCGATATCTCAAGCAATAGTCAATTACAATCGACAACTTTGTTACGTTCGAGATCAAGTGCGAAGTGAGACAGATAAGGTTCGTTACTTTGATATGCGTATGAAACCTCAGGTTCGGCAGTGTATGGCCCCTTTTATGTGTACAACGCTGAAGGACTATCAAGATCGAGCCTTAGCATTTGAAATTACTATGATGTCTACAGAGTCTGTATCGGGATCGAAGAAGCAGAAGATTTCCGATAAAGCATCGGGAAGTGAGGGAATTGGGATTATCGGCCGCGGCACATGCCGGCAGGGCCGCAGCACACTGCCGAGTCACTGTCGCGGCACACTCGTCCGGGCCGCGGCACGCTGCCGATCACTGGGGGCAGATTCGGCCCTGTGCCGCGGCACACTTCGGCTGGGCCGCGGCACACAGTACAGATCAGCCTATTTATGCAGATTTTGTGAGATGAATGCTCATTTCATCTTCCTTCATTCCTCCTCCTCTTGGGCGATCTTGTGGGCGATTTTGGGCATTTTTGCATCATCAATCCCAGAGAACTTTATATTCTTCAAGTTCTTGGTGTGGATTAATAACACCAACAATTGTTCTTCATCATTAATCCAAGGTAAATTCTTGAAACCCTACTTTTGGGTGAATTGGGGGTTTTTGTTCGTTTTGTCCGATTTAACCGTAATAACTTAGATTTGAGATGTATTGATGATTATTTAGATGTATTCTATCATTTCCCTTATTATTCCATGGTTGGATCGTTTCGATTCGTTGTTTTGGTCGAGTTCTTAGTCAACGCCTTGAAGGTGTCCGACAAAAGGTCTTAGAGGGGGGATTGGGCGTTGTATGATTATTATCCATCGTACGATTGTTGATTTATCATTGGTATGACTTAGGGACGAAATTCTTATGAAGAACTCGAGTAGGAACCATTCCGTTCGTTGTCTTCTTCAGGGTCCGAGCTTCCCGGTCCAACCGTGTTCTTCGGAGTATTCGGTAGCGGTTATTAAGGCAAGTATTTTACTATACGAATTGTGTCTTGTGAATAGGGACGTCGTATTATGGTTGTGATGCATTGGTTTACTTTCGTGTATATGCTTCGTATGAATTGGTTATTACGAACAATTGATGGTAACGATAATACCTTCACTTAGTTAACATCGTGGAATTGTATTGGATGTGCAAATCATCTAAGTTTGTGCCGGGCGTGGTTGGTCATTGTTGAGTCGTTGTGATGATCATGATATTTGTGTTGTTTTGGTTTACATACTTGATTGTACAATTCAGTGTAATATGGAATGGCTTGACATTTGATGATTATGAGTTGTGTCGTGTCGATGTGTGTGCATGTGATCCAGGTAGGGTCTGACGAGACCTCTGGAGTTCGGTACATGATGTGTACGAACAAGGTGTGTGATCCAGGTAGGGTCTGACGAGGCCTCTGGAGTTCGGTACATGATGTGTACGAACAAGGTGTGTGATCCAGGTAGGGTCTGACGAGACCTCTGGAGTTCGGTACATGATGTGTACGAACGATGTTTGTGGCCGGGTAGGGTCGGTTGAGGCCTCCGGAGTTCGGTACATGATGTGTACGAACAATGATCGTGTAGCAGTAATTGTTTGGATAACATTTTAAATATGGGTCTCGGACTCATAATGATATATTATCTAGTGTGTTTTGAAACGAGAATCGGGCTAAGGCCCTAATGTTTACGAAAAGGTTTTGTAAATTGGGACTCGAGGTCCAATAGGATTTCTGCTTTAAAAATCCCCGAGATGATGTGTTCCTTTTCAAATATCTCTTACTTGAGTTTGAAATTCTAAAAATTCTCGGGAACATTTTGATAATTGATTTACGTATTAAATTCGTAGTTGCTATTTACTTGTTGCATTTCGTATCGTATTATACTTGCACTAGTAAAACAGTGGAGTTTTACTAACCCCCGAGTAATCGGGGGGTGGATGTCTGTTCTGCGTCCAGGTACATGCAGGTTCAGGGGAGCAGTCATAGGATTGACACAAGAGGATGACGAGCTGCGATACTAATCAAGAGTCGAGAGTTGGTAGAGTTTGGTTGTATTGTTAGAGTTGTTTCAGTCTTCCGTTGAATTGTGTTTCGACCCCTGTGTGGGTAATGTTGTTTAGTCAGTTCTGTTAATGGAGTTGTGTGACCTCATAGGTCTGTGTGTTTATGTGTAAGTGACCTTAACGATATGTATTATTATGTTGTTTGACCCTGGCCGGGCAAGCATTTGGTTGTTTATGGATGTTTAGCCTGGTAGATCCTTGTGGAAAGGGTCTACGGCGGCTAACATTCCCATACGGTTTTGGGGGTGTTACAGAAATGAAAGACGAAACCAAGATAAATAGACTGACCAATTCATTACGTACGTTATACATTATGGTTAACGTACGTAAGAGGCATTACGTACGCTATGCTAAGACACGTACGTAATGTAAATCCAGAACTAACTGGACTAAAATACGAAGGCCTTAACGTACGTAAACAAAAACATATTACGTACGTTAACAAGACCTGCATTACGTACGTAGAGTTCACCTCTTAACGTACGTAAGGGTCCGTTGACTGCAATAGTGAGATCCGATCGGAAGATGCTCGGGACCCACCGGCCGAAAGTGACTACGAGGAAGGTTCCTGCTGTAACACCCCAAACTAGGCGGACATTACAGTGCCGTGGACCCCCGACTGGGACCCACTAGGCGAATGAAAATGAATGAATTACACAGGGTAAATGTAGTACCGAACCACATTACAACAATAATTACTCCGATGAGGAGTTTCATACAACACGTCCAGGATAATACATAATACATGTATATTTTATATGAAGATAAAATATACAACACTGAGTGAAATGAGTATTCAAACGGAATGTCTGCAGCGGAATAAATGAAGGAGACATAAATTACTGAGAAGACTGGGGGGGCCTTCTAGTATCATTGGGACTCCTGGCCATCAACGTGCTCTCCCCGTGCTTTCGCCTTGCCATGACCTGAAAAACAATATCCCCAAACGGGGTCAGTTACACAGAACAACAATCCTCAAGGGTTGAAAATACACAATCATGATATATCTGAAGTTATGAAATATCCTGTCGAAACATACGTAATCAAACATGCTATACGAATCAACTAACAGTACGTCTCAAAGGAATGGCACCACACTACGTCGGGGATGGAAATGTGTCCGTGCAGAAGCCACCAACGAGTATCGATCGAATACACGTGTGGTCTTGTACCTAATCAGTCTCACGAAGCCATAAACTCGTGTGCACAGTCCAATGTGAGGCCACCAACCAACACACGACTTAAATGTGCCCGATATGAAAATCCTACACATACCAACCGGCATGACAGTATGACCCGGAATGCCACGATATAAAAAAAGTGACATCGAAAATGAATAATGACTCACCAAGATGTAATGATGGTGAAATGAATGACAGCTCAATGAAATGATTGGAACCGTCGTTCCTCGTGAATGAAGTAATTAATTGACAATGACAAGTATTGATACGGTTAATACAATGATGAATGAGTTATGATTATGAATGAACAACAACAAAAGGAATGAATATCCTTTTAACCGAGTAAGAATTAACTTACACAACACCGGTGACAATTATCCTTCCACGAACAACGTCCTAATTGAGATATCGGTCGCTCGAACAACCTTGAATAATACAATTACCAACAATCCGTTCAATATATGAATCAAACACGAATATAACGAACTCAAAACGTCGATACGATTAAACCAAGTTCATTGGGGCATTATATCGAACACTTTGTGGCCAAACTTCGATTGTTTACAACCAAACCTCAATAATACCAACATCAAATCCCCAAGAAGTGTTTCAAACCAACAAAACATCTTCAATACGATCAATAATCCAATATGAATATTCAAATTCGTGATTACAAAAACGATTTATCGAAAACCCCCAAATCCCACTCAAAATTCAAAGTGTTCTTGAATAATCCTTCAATAATCCAATGAATAATCAAACATATCCATAATCATGTGTATATCACTTCATACAACATGATCTTAACATCCAAAACATCATATCTCAACACAAATCAAAATCCAAGAGGTTTGATGAATATTACCTTTGAAGATCCAAGTACTTTAATCCGATGAAATCGCGCTAGATCGACTATCCGGGCTTCACGATCGAAAGGAAATGAAGAAAATCAAACCCTCAAGTGATGGATGATGAAAAGTTTCTCCCCTCAAGCTCTCTCTCTCGTAAAGTTGAAGAAAATGGGAAGAATGAGCTGATCTCGCTCAAAAAAACGCAATTATAGAGTTGACTGCACTGTGTGCCGCGGCCCAGCCAAAGTGTGCCGCGGCAAAGGCCAAAATTGCTCCTAGTGATCGGCAGTGTGCCGCGGCCCGGACGAATGTGCCGCGCCAGTGACTCGGCAGTGTGCAGCGGCCCTGTCGGCATGAGCCGCGGCTCACAGTACAGACGGGTCGGCCGATAATTCAACATGAGTGTGCCGCGGCCCGGACGGGTGTGCCGCGGCAGTGACTCGGCAGTGTGCCGCGGCCCTGCCGGCATGAGCCGCGGCCCATGGTACAGGCTGCTCGGCCAAATTAGCAGTATGTGTGTGCCGCGGCGCACACTCCTTGTGCCGCAGCCCACACCCCCCTTGGGTCCTAAAAAGAAGAAAAATGACCCGGGAAGAGAATAAAACCAATCGGAATCAATATTTGGGAAACAATAACACGAAATGGAAGTACGGAAACCCCAAAACGGTGGTTCCAGGCAATGATTACAAGGGTTCGTCCAACAAAACACAATTTGAACAATGAGGAGATTGAATTGACATGAACTCCAACGTCAACAACGACTAATGAATCAATTACAACAATCAAGATAATACACTTGTCTCGATTCCTGAATAAGGTTGAAACAATGAACAATATCGATACACAACTCGAAGTTATTCCGAACGGTGAACACGGATGAATGATTATTAACAAGTGAAAAAAATTTACATAGTGACAATTACCGAATGAAATTACTGAATGATAATGACTGAATTACAACCGGGTATTACACCTGCCACCTACCAAGCATTACGTACGTAACGTTACAGGCATAACGTACGTAATAGCAACACGCTAGCGTACGTAATGCTACATCCGTAGCGTACGCTAAGGCTATGAACTTAGCCAAAAATCCAAACTCTCCAACCAACATTCAAACGACGAAACCATCCCGACGACAAGTATAATATTTCGATCCCGAAATATTCCAATACAATATACATTGTATCAGTCCAAAACAACAACACTTGTACAATTCCAAATGAATACGTACAACTCAGCAGTAACACGAAAAAAAAATTATCCCCGGATATTACATACACATCATGTACCGAACTCCAGAGGTCTCGTCAGACCCTACCTGGATCACACACCTTGTTCGTACACATCATGTACCGAACTCCAGAGGCCTCGTCAGACCCTACCTGGAACTCACACACACAGACACACATCGACACGACACAACTCATAATCATCAAATATCAAGCCATTCCACATTACACCGAAATGTATAATCAAGTATGTAAACCAAAACAACACAATTATCATAATCATCACAACAACTCAACAATGACCAACCATACCCGGCACAAACTTAGATGATCAACACGACCAACACAATTTCACGACGTTAGCTAAGTGAGGGTATTATCGCTACCATCAATCATTCATAATAATTAATTCTTACGAAGCATATTCACGAAAGTAAACCAAATTCATCACAACCATAACACGACGTACCTATTCACAAGACACAATTCGTATAGTAAAATACTTGCCTTAATAACCGCTACCGAATACTCCGAAGAACACGATTCGACCAGGAAGCTCGGACCCCGAAGAAGACAACGAACGGAAGGGTTCCGACTCGAATTCTTTGCGAGAAATCTGACCCTAACATCATACCATCAATAAATTAACGAATGAACAAGGAAGAATAATCGTAGAATGCTCGAATCCTCTTTGCGATATTTTATCGAACACCTTCAAGGCGTCGATAAGATACTCAATAAAAAAACGAATCCTCGGCGATTCAACCGTGGAACAGCAAGGAATTCGACATAATATTATTTAACAATCATAAATCCATCACTATTCTGAGTTAAAACGGATTAAACGGACAAATCGAACAAAATCCCCAAAACTAGATTTTAAGAAAACTTGCTTTGATTCGCTGGGTTGAAGGATGTTACGTGATGATCAATTGATTTATGAACTCCAAAACTTCGTGGATTCATAGTATAACAACATGTCTTCGACTTCCCAAATAATCCAGCCGCGGACAGGAAGGATAAGAAATGAAACGAGTGAAAACAAACGACTGCTCGGCCATATTTATACGCCTGGCGGACACGGCGCAGCAAACGGCCCACACCAGCGCCGGGTGTCTCGGCCGTGTCTCGGCGAGATGCGGTCTGGGCGACCGGTGCGGAGACACGGCGCTCGGCATTGCCAGTTTTGAGGCCGTTCGCCTGAGTCCTAGCAGCCTCCAGGCACGAAATGAAGAATCACAACGACGATCCGAACGACCCCGAAACCCGAACCTGAATATGAATCGAAGATACGGTTACGAAGTACTCGCAAAGACGAATCTAAGAGTTACGAGAACACACGATTCCGACCACCCGAAGGCTCGAAATTCGACAACGGAAGGTAATTAACCCAAACTTTAGGAAATTACGAAAATGGCCCAAAACGTCCGAAAATCACGATACGTGATCGAATAACCAAACCGAAGTTCACAACACGTCTAACAAAGTTAAACGGACTTGCATGAAACTCGAAACAGTAATTTCGGACGAGATTCACAAGAATCGAACTCGAGTGCGGAAAAGTCGTTAAGAAAACACGGGACTCAACAAAACAATACCGAAACGAACTCGGATGACAAAAAGTGCAGAATTAATCATTCTCAGAATGACGAGACGGTCCCAAGAGAGTCATCAAAACGGACCTCCGCCGAAAAAAGAAAATTACCGGAAATCCGAAATTGCGGATATTACAGTTGATACGGATGGAACTCGATTTTCGGATAATTCTCATAGGGGGTTGTACACGAGTCCTGGAGGATAATTGAGGTGGCTCATTTTTGGATATTTTTTTCATAATTTTCCCTACGGATTTATAAAATTAAATCCGCGTTTATTTGGGGTTATTTGTAGCCAAATCGAAGCTGATACGGCTAGAACCCGATTTTTAGATAATTCTCATATTGGGTAGTACACAGGTTATGGAGGAAAATTTAGGCGGCCCGTTTTTTGGATATATTTTCATAATTTATTCTTGTGGATTTATAAAATTGAATACGCATTTATCTGGGTTCATCCGGACCCGAATCGGAGCTGATATGGCCGGAATTGGGTTTTCAGATACTTCTCATAGGGTAGTACACGGTTATGGTGGAAAATCGAGGTGGCCTATTTTTGGGTATTTTTCGTAATTTGTCCCTTTGCATTTATAAGATTGAATACGTGTTTATTTGAGGTCATCCGGAGCCGAATCGGAGCTGATATGGTTGGAACTCAGTTTTCGGATAATTCTCATAGAGCACACGGATTATGGAGGAAAAATAAGGCGGCCCATTTTTTGGATATCTTTTCATAATTTGTCCTTATGGATTTATAAAATTGAATACGCATTTATTTGGGTTCATCCGGACCTCAATCGGAGCTGATACGGTTGGAACTCGGTTTTCGGATAATTCTCATAGGAGGTAATACAAGAGTTATGGAGGAAAATCGAGGTGGCCCATTTTTGGATATTTTTCATAATTTGTCCCTATGGATTTATAAAATTAAATCCGCATTTATTTGGGGTCATGTGAAGCCAAATCGAAGCTGCTACAGCTAGAACTCGGTTTTTAGATAATTATCATATTGAGTAGTACAGAGGTTATGGAGGAAAATTTAGGCGGCCCGTTTTTTGGATATTTTTTCATAATTTATCCTTGTGGATTTATAAAATTGAATATATGTTTATTTGGGTTCATCCGGACCAGAATCGGAGATGATATTGCCGGAACTGGGTTTTCGGATAATTCTCCCAGGGTAGTACACGAGTTATGGAGGAAAATCGAGGCGGCCTATTTTTGGGTATTTTTTCATAATTTGTCCCTATGGATTTTTAAGATCGAATACGCGTTTATTTGAGGTCATCCGGAGCCGAATCGGAGCTAATATCGTTGGAACTGGGTTTTCAGATAATTCTCATAGGGGGTAGTACCCGAGTTATGGAGGAAAATCGAAGCGGCCCATTTTTAGATATTTTTTCATAATTTGTCCCTATGGATTTATAAAATTGAATACGCGTTTATTTGAGGTAATTCGGAGCCGAACTAGAGCTGATACGGCTGCAACTCGGTTTTCGGATAATTCTCAAAGGGAAGGGTTATGGAGGAAAATCGAAGCGGCCCTTTTATGTATATTTTTTCATAATTTGTCCCTATAGATTTATAAAATTGAATACGCATTTATTTGAGGTCAGCGGGAGCCGAATTAGATCTGATTTGGCTAGAACTCGGATTTTAAAAATTTTCATAGAGTGTACACGGGTTATGGAGAAAAATTGAGACGACCCGTTTTGGGATTTTTTTTCATAATTTGTCCCTAATATGTGTTTATTTCTGTTCATCCGGACCTGAATCGTAGCTGATACGGCTGGAACTCGGTTTTCGGATAATTCTCATAGGGGGTAGGACACGAGTTATGGAGGAAAATTGAGGTGGCTCATTTTTGGATATTTTTTTCATAATTTGTCCCTATAGATTTATAAAATTATATCCGCATTTATTTGGGGTCATCTAAAGCCAAATCGAAGTTGATATGGCTAGAACTCGATTTTTAGATAATTCTCATATTGGGTAGTACACAGGTTATGAAGGAAAATTTAGGTGGCCCGTATTTTTGATATATTTTCATATTTGTCCTTGTGGATCTATAAAATTGAATACACGTTTATTTGGGTTCATCCGGACCCGAATCGGGTGATATGGCGGGCCCGGGTTATCGGATAATTCTCATAGGGTAGTACACGAGTTATGGAGGAAAATCAAGGTGGCCCATTTTTGGGTATTTTTTTTCATAATTTGTCCCTATGGATTTATAAGATTGAATACGTGTTTATTTGAGGTCATACGGAGCCGAATCGGAGCTGATACGGCTGGAACTCAGTTTTCGGATAATTCTCATAGAGGGTAGTACACGGGTTATGGAGGAAAATTGAGGCGGCCCATTTTTTGGATATTTTTTCATAATTTGTCCCTATGGATTTATAAATTTGAATACGCGTTTATTTGGATTCATCCGGACCTGAATCGGAGCTGATACGACTGGAACTTGGTTTTCGAATAATTCTCATAGGGGGTAATACACGAGTTATGGAGGAAAATCGAGGTGGCCCATTTTTGGATATTTTTCATAATTTGTCCCTATGGATTTATAAAATTATATCCGCGTTTATTTGGGGTCATTTGAAGCCAAATCGAAGCTGATATGGCTAGAACTCAGTTTTTAGATAATTCTCATATTGGGTAGTACACAGGTTATGGAGGAAAATTTAGGCGGCCCGTTTTTTGGATATTTTTTCATAATTTATCCTTATGGATTTATAAAATTGAATATGCGTTTATTTGGGTTCATCCGGACCCGAATCAGAGCTGATATGGTCGGAACTGGGTTTTCGGATAATTCTCACAAGGTAGTACACGAGTTATGGAGGAAAATCGAGGTCGGCCATTTTTGGGTATTTTTTCATAATTTGTCCCTTCGGATTTATGAGATTGAATACGTGTTTATTTGAGGTCATACGGAGCCGAATCGAAGCTGATACGGCTGGAACTCAGTTTTCGGATAATTCTCATAGAGGGTAGTACACGGGTTATGGAGGAAAATTAAGGCGGCCCATTTTTTGGATATTCTTTCATAATTTGTCTCTATGGATTAATAAATTGAATACGCATTTATTTGGGTTCATCCGGAGCCGAATCGGAGCTAATACGGTTGGAACTGGGTTTTCAGATAATTCTCATATGGGGTAGTACACGAGTTATGGAGGAAAATCGAAGCGGCCCATTTTTGGATATTTTTTTCATAATTTGTCCCTATGTATTTATAAAATTGAATACGCGTTTATTTGAGGTAATTCGGAGCTGAACTCGAGCTGATACGGATGGAACTCGGTGTTCGGATAATTCTCAAAGGGACGAGTTATGGAGAAAAATCGAGGCGGCCCTTTTATGTATATTTTTTTTATAATTTGTCCCTATGGATTTAAAAAATTGAATACGCGTTTATTTGAGGTCAGCTGGAGCCGAATTAGAGCTGATATGGCTGGAACTCGGCTTTTAAAAATTCTCATAGGGGGTAGTACACGAGTTATGGAGAAAAATTGAGATGACCCATTTTGGGATTTTTTTTTTCATAATTTGTCCCTAATACGCGTTTACTTCGGTTCATCCGGACCTGAATCGGAGCTGATACAGCTGGAACTCGGTTTTTGGATAATTCTGAGGAAAATCTAGGTGGCTCATTTTTGGATATTTTTTCATAATTTGTCCCTATGGATTTATAAAATTATATCCGCGTTTATTTGGGGTCATCTGTAGCCAAATCGAAGCTGATATGGCTAGAACTCGGTTTTTAGATAATTCTCATATTGGGTAGTACACAGGTTATGGAGGAAAATTTAGGTGGCCCGTTTTTTGGATATATTTTCATATTTGTCCTTGTGAATTTATAAAATTGAATATGCATTTATTTGGGTTCATCCGGACCCGAATCGGAGCTGATATGGCCGGAACTAGGTTTTTGGATAATTCTCCCAGGGTAGTACACGAGTTATGGAGGAAAATTGAGGCGGCCCATTTTTTGGATATGTTTTCATAATTTGTCCCTATGGATTTATAAAATTGAATACGCATTTATTTGGATTCATCCGGACCTGAATCGGAGCTGATACAGCCGGAACTCGATTTTTGGATAATTCTCATAGGGGGTAGGACACGAGTCATGGAGGAAAATCGAGGTGGCTCTTTTTTGGATTTTTTTCAATAATTTGTCTCTATGGATTTATAAAATAAATCCGTATTTATTTGGGGTCATCTAAAGTCAAATCGAAGCTGATACGTCTAGAACTCGATTTTTAGATAATTCTCATATTGGGTAGTACACAGGTTATGGAGGAAAATTCAGGTGGCCTATTTTTTGGATATATTTTTATAATTTGTCCTTTTGGATTTATAAAATTGAATACGCATTTATTTGGGTTCATCCGGACCCAAATCGGAGTTGATATGGCCGGAACTGGGTTTTCGGATAATTCTCATAGGGTAGTACACAAGTTATGGTGGAAAATCGAGGTGGCCTATTTTTGGGTATTTTTTCGTAATTTGTCCCTATGTATTTATAAGATTGAATACGTGTTTATTTGAGGTCATCCGGAGCCGAAACGGAGCTGATACGGCGAGAACTCAGTTTTCGGATAATTATCATAGAGGACCGTACACCGGCTGTGGAGGAAAATTGAGGCGGCCCATTTTTTGGATATTTTTTCATAATTTGTCCCTAGAGATTTATAAAACTGAATACGCATTTATTTGGGTTCATCCGGACCTGAATCGGAGCTGATACAGCTAGAACTCGATTTTTGAATAATTCCAATAGGGGGTAGTACACGAGTTATGGAGGAAAATCGATGTGGCCGATTTTTGGATATTTTTTTCATAATTTCTCCTTATGGATTTATAAAATCAAATCCGCGTTTATTTGGGGTCATTTGAAGCCAAATCGAAGCTGATACGGCTAGAACTCGATTTTTAGATAATTCTCATATTGGATAGTACACAGGTTATGGAGGAAAATTTAGGCGGTCTGTTTTTGGATATTTTTTTCATAATTTGTCCTTGTGGATTTATAAAATTGAATACGCGTTTATTTGGGTTCATCCGGAACCAAATCGGGTGATATGGCCGGGCCCAGGTTTCGGATAATTCTCATAGGGTAGTACACAAGTTATGGTGGAAAATCGTGGTGGCCTATTTTTAGGTATTTTTTCGTAATTTGTCCCTATGCATTTATAAGATTGAATACGTGTTTATTTGAGGTCATCCGGAGCCGAATCGGAGCTGATACGGTTGGAACTCAGTTTTCAGATAATTCTTAGAGAGGGTAGTACACGGGTTATGGAGTAAAAATAAAGGCGGCCCATTTTTTGGATATCTTTTTATAATTTGTCCTTATGGATTTATAAAATTGAATACGCGTTTATTTGGGTTCATCCTGACCTGAATCAGAGCTGATACGGCTGGAACTTGGTTTTCGAATAATTCTCATAGGGGGTAATACACGAGTTATGGAGGAAAATCGAGGTGGCCCATTTTTGGATATTTTTTCATAATTTGTCCCTAAGGATATGCGTTTATTTGGGTTCATCCGGACCTGAATCAGAGCTGATACGGCTGGAACTCGGTTTTCGGATAATTTTCATAGGGGGTAGTACAGAGTTAT
Source organism: Orobanche coerulescens (assembly GCA_033398695.1). Taxonomy (NCBI): domain Eukaryota; kingdom Viridiplantae; phylum Streptophyta; class Magnoliopsida; order Lamiales; family Orobanchaceae; genus Orobanche; species Orobanche coerulescens. The sequence goes on from JAWKAU010000972.1 coordinate 18,623, forward strand.
GGAGGAAAATCGAGGTGGCCCATTTTTGGATATTTTTCATAATTTGTCCCTATGGATTTATAAAATTAAATCCGCATATATTTGGGGTCATGTGAAGCCAAATCGAAGCTGATATGGCTAGAACTCAGTTTTTAGATAATTTTCATATTGAGTAGTTCAAGAACTGCATTTTATCCAGATGTGGGGATTTATTACGCTTTTGTTTATTTTAATTGCTTTATATATTGTCTCGTATGTGCACGTGAAATCAGTCAAAAACACTTAAATGTGCAATCAGTCAGAAGCACTTAAATGTGCAAATCAGTCAGAAGCACTTAAATGTGCAAATCAGTCAGAAGCACTTAATATGATTCTTCAAATTTTAAGAAGAATAAATAAAAATACTGCAGTGGAAATACATCCCAAAAGACAAACTTAATAATTACAAGTAATCTTCTCGAGTCATTGTTAAAACAAAACATACCTTGACGTAAAAATAAAACAAATTGAACAATTGTTCATAAACATAGTTTGAGAGAAATAACATTAAATAAATAAACATCTAAGCATAGGCTTGATCATCCCACTCTCAATCACATGCCACATCGAGCTCCTCAACCTGAAAGGGGTTAAATAGTGGGGTGAGCTTCCAACTCGCTCAGTGTGGAGGATACGTAATATGTCTACGTTAATTACTAAATATATTAGCAAGTATAAACAACATGACTGATAAATTCTGAAGCCTGTCGGCTAGCCCGCAGGCTTTATGCACAATTAAGTGCTTCTGACTGATTTGCATATTTAAGTGCTTCTGACTGATTTTCACATTTAAGTGCTTCTGACTGATTGCACATTTAAGTGCTTCTGATTGATTTTACGTGCATATACGAGACAATATATAAAGCAATTAAAATAAACAAAAGCGTAATAAATCCCCACACCTGGATAAAATGCAGTTCTTGAACTTGAATGTGATGAGATGCTTGACTCGCCAATTTATTTCTCCCTCTCGTTGGGTAAGTACTGAAGGATCGTTGTGTGTGGTATGCCTTAGGATAATGGCAACTCGTGGACGTGGACGCCCAGCTAACCGAGGTGCAGATAATCTTGGTGGTCAGAATGCTAACCTTGGTGGTGGTGACGGAGGTCAGGATAACCACAACAATAACGTGCCAGCTCCTACTCAGGCACAAGTTGTGCAACAATTCCGATGTTTCACCCCACCCACATTCAACGATCGAGAAGGACCAGCTTTCGTTGATGAATGGTTCATGTCGCTGGAGCACACCTTTGAGCTCATTGGGTGCACCGATGCGCAAAGAATTCTTTGTGGCCAATATCAAATGGTGGAGGATCTTTGGGCCATTTGGTGGATAAGCTATTGGCGTTTGAGGCCAGTGGCCGAGCGTGCTGCATTAACATGGGATCGGTTCAAGGAAATAGTGATGGAACAGTACTACCCACAGCACTACCGAGAGAAGATGGAGAGGGAGTTTTGGAATCTCGAACGAGGAAGAGAATTTGACGCTAGCCTGTATTTAATTAACTCGATGGATTTTGACGTGATCCTTGGTAGGGACTGGCTCGATAGACATGATGCCGATATAAGGTGCCGTGAGAAGAAGGTAACATTGAGGTGTTCCGAAGGCGAGTCGATCACCTTTTATGGTACTAAGAGTAGGACAGTACCAAGAGTAATCACAGCCATGAAAGCATTGAGAGGTCTGAGGAAGGAGAAATGTCAGGGTTACTTGGTGAGTTTGGTCGACACTCGTACTAATGAGGTGTCCCCTACAGACATACCTATAGTACGAGAGTTTCTGGATGTGTTTCCAGAAGATTTGCCGGGAGGTCCCACCCGACCGACAAGTAGAGTTTAGTATTGATTTGGTCCCTGGGGCGGCCCCAACATCCAAATCGCCATATAGAATGGCTCTGAGGGAACTTCAAGAATTAAAGGTCCAAATTCAAGAGTTGCTGGAGCTCGGATTTGTTCGTCCTAGTGTGTCACCATGGGGTGCACCCGTGCTGTTTGTAAGAAAGAAGGATGGGTCACTTCGAATGTGTATGTAACGCCTCGATTTCGCACATACATTTATTGTGAATTATAGAAAACATGTTCAATTTTATTAAATTAATGCCCGAATAATTTATCGTTTAATTCATTTTATTTCATGATCATGCAAATTCATTTATGTCATTATTATCCATGACAAGTCATGTGATTCATGTCGTGTCATTTCTTATTTTATTTTATCATGTTTCATGTCGAGTCAAATTTTAAACGATATTAATCGTTACCCATAAAATTTCACGAGTCCATTTTAACTAATTTAATCCATTCACTTTGGGCCGGCCTAAGCCAGACCCATTATAATATTCAGCCTAAATCCTATATTTAATTAAATCCCAACTATTATAATTTTACCTAGTACAAATATCTTTTCTCAACCCATATTTTAATGGGCAACACAACTCCAGCCCAATTGGAAATATTCATCCCGATCAGAACTATGAGAACTCCACGTTCTCACGTTAGAAGAGGTTGTCAGAAGTGGGGTTGAGGGCAGGAACCCAGGGGGGCAGCTTGACATCATGGGGTGTTTGCAATCCTTTCAGTATAAAAAAAAAAGCAAAGAATACACAATACACATACATATTTTTCTTTTCTCTCGTTCGTCCGCTGCAGCCTGCTCTAAGTCCATCTTCTGCAACTTTCCTTCTTCACCAAAGGTAAACTTCAACCCCATCTTTTAATCTTAGTTTTATTTTTATTTATGTTCCTGATCAAAACCTAACCTATCGACCCTTCAAACCCAGAATTTCCTCAACCCAGTTTAAATCCCAATCCGAGTTATGTAAAAATCCATCAACTCAATTCATCAGCAATTCCCCCGAACCTACATCCCAAATTCAGAAATCGAAATCATAACTACCATAACATCTTCGCCGTCTCCGGTCAGAGCACCCAAAACCACCGTTAAACATCAAAACCTGTTTCTAAACCCAGTCCAGAATTTAGAAATTTGTCGGCTTGACACCAGAATTTCACAACCATCATCCACCATCATGTTTTCAGTAGCTTCAAACCCGCGGCCCGAACCTACAAGCTCAGCCCGAATCCAAACATTATGGACAGAACCAGAAATCCGATCTGGACCGAGTCAACCCATGTTCGTACACACCGCTATCATCTTGTCCGCCGCGGGGTTTCCGCAAAGACCTCCCGGACTCGAAACCCCATCCTCCTACCGACTTCAGCCAGACGCAACTTTGTCCTTGTTCCGTTCGTCGCCGTCAAACCTCACCACCTCGACTCGGCCGAACCTCAGACTGATTTTCAGTCGTGTATATGTAGGTGTTGATTTTGTGTGTGTGCTGGTGTTGATTTTGTGTGTG
>JAWKAU010000973.1:0-22000 GCA_033398695.1 Orobanche coerulescens
TAGTTCTTCTTGGCCTGTCATCTTTCTACAGTCACATAAAGATCAAGGGTCGACATCCCTAATATCATCAGAATCCGATTCGAAGCCCAAGAAGAGGATATGTTGTGCTTGCCCGGATACTAAGAAGCTGAGAGACGAATGTGTCGTGGAGCATTGCGAATCCGCTTGTGAGAAATGGATCGAAGCTCATAAGAAATGCCTTCGTGCAGAGGGCTTCAATATCTGAAATCCGGTGTCGGCCAGATCCGAGAGCCATTTCTTAATGTTGGAAACCAAACCTAATTCATCAGGGGCTGGCTCATTATGATTTGGTCTTGCTATGAATTTCAGAAATAAAAAACAAGGGGTGTTTTGTTTAGCCAATCTGTTTTAGTTCGTAATCAAAGATGATGGCTCGTCAATTATAGAAATGCACTTTATAACAGTTATGGATTAAAAATCACACGTGGAACAAACACGGGACTCAACGTCTCACTCCTACCATAATTTTGGACCAAACTTGCCATTCTCCCCTCGTCTGACCAGTGCGAATGGGTGGATCACCGATACATGGTTCTTCTTGGCCTGTCATCTCTCTACAGTCGCATAAAGATCATGGGTCGACATCCGTAATATCATCAGAATCCGATTCGAAGCCCAAGAAGAGGATATGTTGTGCTTGCCCGGATACTAAGAAGCTGAGAGACGAATGTGTCGTGGAGCATGGCGAATCCGCTTGTGAGAAATGGATCGAAGCTCATAAGGGGGGAGGGAGTGGATATTTCTTACCCTAATACCCTAAGGGTGCCACGTCACCTCTATCCAATAAAAACATTCCAACTCAAAACTACCCCAATACTACCCTAACACTACCCTAACAAGTGGGAGTGGTACCAATCTCTGAATTCATTTTTTTAAATACAAAAAATCACAAAAAATAATTAAAAAAAAAACATACCATTTCATTAAAAAAAAACATTACATAATACTTAAAAAAACTACAACTTAAAAATTGAAACTACAACTTAAAAAAAAAAAAAACATTACATAAGTTGAAATTAAAATAACTTGCACTACAATTTAAAAATTGCAAGCCCATCCGTGTTTGGCCGCACGTTAAAGTTTTAGGTTAAGAACTAATACAAACAAAGAGGGATCTCGAATGTCAACATGCTGCTCCAAAAACTTCAACTCTCGTTGTGTATTCATGTACTACGCCCCCTCGTGTTGTGTAGCCAACAAATGTTTCGCAATCTCGCGTTTTTCTTCCAAATATTGTGTCTTCTTTTGTGTGTACGCGTTGATTTCATCCGCAACGCTTGAGATAGACGAGGAGGATGCAGCTTGCTTCTTATTCATTTTTCTTGATTCAATTGGAGGGGTGGGGTCTTCATTCATGTCGGGAATGGTGTTGCTTGCCGCATCATACTCCCCCGACCTCCTTTTTGAAGAATTGCTTGCAGCACCGGCAATATCTTGAAAACATTCTTGCTCCGTCCATTTCTCATGTCCTCTGACAACCTCCCACGCCCTGCTATGAAGAAATTGTTTTTTTTCTTGCTGTGTAGAAATCCATTTCAGCTTGCCTCACCACGTCCAAGTCGTTGCACCCACTAGCCTTAGCACGTTTCTACATTATATACAAAATAATTTAATTGTAAATAAAAACTGCGGATTACGCAAAATAAAAAAGTATAGCTAAAACAAAATAATGTAATTGTAAATAATAAAGTATAGATTATGTACCGCTTGGAGGTAGTAGCCGTTGAAAATACCCATGGCCGTGTTCATTGTTCTCCACTTGGTATTCAACGCATGAAATGTTCGTGAACTCGAACCCACAGTTGCCTCGTAATGCTCGAGAATCCATTTCCAAAAACCGTCGGACTTTTGTTCATTACCGACAACACCACAAGTGGAGATTTGAACCCATGCTTTCGCCAACGCCTCCTCTTGTGCCGGCGTCCAAACTTCACGGGGCCTCCTCCCGTGAAAGCTTTTCTTCCCTCTAGGATCGACTTCTTGAACTTCCTCATCTTCGTCTTCTTCATTTGGTAGTGGTTGTGTTTCGGTACGTACTCTACGTCTTCACTAAGGTTTTCGAGCAGGGAAAACTCGCTTGTAGCAGTGATGTTGTAGTGTTGTGGATTCAATTGAGGAGGACCCATATTATATGGGAAAAATTGTGGAGATTGGGGTTGTGGAACATAAAATGGATTCGGGGATGGTTGAGAATAAAATTGGCTAAATCCTAACGGAGTTTGATTTGGTTGATTCGGGGATGGTTGAGCAGACCTTGACGCGAGGTTAAAGTTTTTTTACCTCTCCTTGGATCCATAGTTTAGTATTTTTGAAAGATTATTGTGTGTTGTGGGTTTTTATTTTGAAAATAGAGGTGAAAGATTAGTTTAAATAGGAGTGGGAATTTTTTTTTTTTTTATTTTGTTCATAGCCGTTGCACAACGGCTAGAATCACCCAACCCAACGTTCATTTTTTGCAACATTCCATCGGCTTCAGAACTCGAAAATTCAGCCCGCCCAACCAACCCGAGCTAGGCGGAATGGTGTTGCCGCTCGGGTTCGGCTACCCGCCCCCCTACCCGACTACGACTCCGTCCCACCTAAGAAATGCCTTCGTGTAGAGGGCTTCAATATCTGAAATCCGGGTTCGAATTCGGATAATGCAATATCCGTCCGTATCCGAGTTTTCCCATATTTTATCGGATATTATCCGGATACCAATCCGGATAATAAATCCGGATATCCATATTTTTAAATTTTAAATATACTTTATTATATATATATATATATACAAAAAACTTTTGGACTTCAATGTAATAAATTTTCAAACTTTCAAGAAAAAAATATTTTTTTTAAAAAAAAAAGTATTTCCTGAAAAAATATATTATTTTTCGAAAAAATAAAAAAAATATTTTCTAGGAAAAAAAATTATCTTTTCGAAAAAAACATTATTTATGGAAATTTTTTATTTCTTCGAAAAAAATTAAAAAAATATTTTCTGGAGAAAAATTATTTTTTGGCAACAAAAATATTTTTTCGAAAAAAAAAATTATTTTCTGTAAAAAAATATATTATTTTTTCGAAAAAATAAAATTATTTTCTGGATTTTTTATATTTTTTGAAAAAATAAAAAAAATATATTCTAGAAAAAAATTATATTTCGAAAAAAAATTATTTTCTGAAAAAAAAATATTTTTTAAAAGAAATCAACAACATTACCCCAATGCCTCAATGGCTCTCGCAAAAAGCAGGGTAAGGGGGGATCAGATGTATGCAGCCTTACCCCTGTCTTAACACAGAGAGGCTGTTTTCGGATGATCCAAAATGAAAATTGCATTGAGAATTGCATGGAATGACTAGTACTTCATGAGAAAAGAAGTGCAGCCAGTTTAGTGAGTCATTTTATTTTATTCCATTATAATCAAGAACCAAAGAATAAGGAGTCTTTGGCTCCATTGGAAACAATGGAAATACTTTAATACTAACTTATAAGCTATTTGTTTCATATGAAATGTATTTTAAAAGAAATGTTCTATTCAAGTAAATAGAGGGGCAATTATATATATATATATATATTATAATAATTGTTAAAAATAATTAAATTAACACTCTTTAGTCTTTGCTAAGTATGAAACTTATGTTTTCTATGTGAGAGACTAAATAAGTAAAAATGAGGAAACGTTATTTTGAAACGATATTTAAAAAAATTACTATAGTTTGCATTAGAACTTTTATGAAATATTGTGTAGGTAGTTTTTTTATATGTTGCAATCACTTCCAAACGATTTTTGTATGACACATATTATCCGATTATATTTATTCGAATCCGGCCCGAATCCGTCCTGTATCCGTCCCGTGTTCGTATCCGAATAATCCGAATTCGTATCCGTATCCGTCCTTCCCGTATCCGACTCCGAATCCGAGAGAAAAATATGGGTTAGGATACGGAAAGAGCACTATCCGCCCGTATCCGATCTGTTTTCACCCCTAGTTCTATGCTTGTTGTATCCCGATAGATATGCAGGGTAAGGTTTGCCTACATTACACCCTTGTGGTGGGGATCCTTCCCGGGATCCTTGCTGCGTGGGGATGCTTTGTGCACAGGGATGCCCTTTAATTAAAATATAGTAATTTATATAACGATTGTTTTCAATTTTAAGGAATATTATATATATTTTAATTAGTATTAATATTTTATTTTGAAAGTACACTCTTCAAGTTAGTCAAAATCATGTTTTAAAAATACTCTACTTCAATTGGGATCCTTCCCAACCCGCGCTGCACAGGGATGCTTTGTGCATAGGGATCAAATGAGAATGACTTTTTGAATACGAAATAAGAATAAATCTGAATCATTGATATTTGTATGATATATGATCCAGATTGACTTATGCATACAATATATGCATTTCGTGCATCAAAATTGCAATGCATAAAAATTATGCATTATATGCAACAAAATATCAATGCACTAAAATATTGCATTCATGCATCAAAATTCCAATGCATTAAAACCAGGGCTCTATCTTTTGTAATATCAAACCATAAAAGTAAAGTTATATATCCTCATTCATAAGAGTATAAGTTTTTGATATCATTTTGCTTAAAAAGTCTAAAATGTCCTCCAAAAGTTGGTAATGTTGAATTTCTTTTCTTTTTGTATTTTATTTAATTTACATTCTTTTTCTTTTCTTTTCTTTTTATTTTTTTCATCATCTTCTCCATGACTAACTACCGAATCCAACAACTAATATAATGTCTAAATGGGTTTTTCAAAATCCTTATAAAAACCACACGATTTTTCGAAAAAAAATAAGTTCAAGTTTAAATAAGACTTCATCTATTGTGCTTCTGGGTTCATAAAGAATGTATGCAACTATAGTTTATCGCCAGACTTTTTTTTTGAAGAGTTCTTTCGCACACGATGGCTGCACACGATGGCGCACACGATGGTTGAACTGCACACGATGGCTGCACAGGATGGCAGCCATGATCGTGCACACCCGCGAGACTTTTTTTTTTAAGAGTTCTTTCGCACACGATGGCTGCACACGATGGTTGAACTGCACACGATGGCAGTCATGATCGTGCACACGATGGGAATAGCCATCGTGTGCACATGAACTTTTTAGGTTTTTGGCCAATTTGATTGAATGTGTTATCAATAAGGATATTTTGTGATTCTAAAATTGTTTGGTCATACATTAACAACTACATAACATCGTATGCAAACTCATATTTGCTATTTCATGTAATTCAATTGTGTATGCGATATTTCATACAGATGATGAACTTATATATTGGAACTTATAAATTGAGAACATATAGACTACACATTAGGGGTGGACTCGGTTCCATTCGGTTCGATTTTTGACCGAAACTGAGAATCGAACCAAATATTCGGTTTCGGTTTGGTTCGGTTCTTTTTGAAGTTCGGTTCGGTTTCGATTTGGTTTGATGTTTTTCGGTTCTTCACAATATAAATTCAAATATTATATGCAATAGAATAAGTTATATATAACAACAAGCCAACAAGAGTTATATATATGTTCAAGATAAAAGCTAGAGTTGCATAGCAATTTCCAAATATCTCAAAATATATAACAATCGTAAATCATAGTAGCTCATTCTCTCAACCTAAATTAATTGAATCACAAATTCATGAGCATATTATCGGTCCTTCTTGGACCTACGAGGGTCTTACAAAAGAAAAACGAATTATACTAAAATTCGAAACACACCAAAATCACAAAAACAAGGTCATTTTAGTATGTTGAAATTTGACTTCGGTCCATTTCGGTCCGGTTCGGTTCTGCCTGACCCCGAACCGAGAACCGAACCAAATTAGTTCGATTCGGTTCTGTTTTTTTGTTTTTCGGTTCGGTCTTCTTCGGTTTCGGTTTTTCGGTTCTTTTTTCGGGGTTTTTCGGTTCGATTTTCGGTTTTCGGTTCCGACATGCCACCCCTACTACACATGATATGAAATAGATTATGTTAATTCACTCTATATCTTTACAAATAAGTATATTGTTAAAAAATAATTGTTAATATATAAGTAACAACGTGAATTCGCGAGTTATTTTAGAAATTAGTGAAAGTGTGCATGTTCTTGTGCACACGATGGCAGTTATGATCGTGCCCATGATGGGACTAGCCATCATGGGCACAAGAACATGGACATTTTTCACTAATTTCTAAAATAACTCGTCAATTTACGTGTTGTTACTTATATATTAATAAATATTTATTACCAATATACTTATCTGTAAAGTTATAGATTGAATTAACATGATCTATTTCATATCATGTGGTCTATATGTTCTCAATGTATAAGTTCGTATATATAAGTTCATCATCTGTATGAAATTGCTCTTACACTATTGAATTACATGAAATAACAAATATGAGTTTGCATACGATGTCATGTAGTTGTTAATGTTTGAACAATCAATTTTTGAATCACGAAACATCCATATCGATAACACATTAAATCAAATTGACCCAAAAATCTAAAGTTCATGTGCACGATGGCAGTCATGATCGTGTCCACGATGGGATTAGCCATCGTGTGCACAAGAACATGCACATTTTTACTAATTTCTAAAATAACTCGCCAATTTACGTGTTATTACTTATATATTAATAAATATTTGTTAACAATATACTTATTTATAAAGTTATAGATTGAATTAACATAATCTATTTCATATCATGTGTAGTCTATATGTTTTCAATGTATAAGTTCGTATATATAAATTCATCGTCTGTATAAAATAGCTCATACACTATTGAATTACAGGAAATAACAAATATGAGTTTGCATACAATATTATGTAGTTGTTAATGTTTGACCGAGAAATTTTAGAATCACAAAACATCCATATTGATAACACATTCAATCAAATTGGCCAAAAAACTAAAAAGTTCATGTGCACATGATGGCTAGTCCCATCGTGTGCACGATCATGGCTGTCATCGTGTGCAGCCATTGTGTGCAACCATCGTGTGCAGCCATCGTGTGCGAAAGAACTCCTCAAAAAAAAAACCTAGCGATAAAATATAGTTGCATACCTTCTTTATGAACCCTGCAGCACAATAAATGAAGTCTTATTAGAACGTCAACATCTCTTTTTCGCAAAATCGTGTGATTTTTATAAGGATTTGAAAGACCCATTTAGACAATAAATTTTAGTTGTTGGATTTGGTAGTTAGTCATGGAGAAGATGATAAAAATTAAATAAAAAGAAAAGAAAAAAGTTTAAATTAAATAAAATACAAAAAGAAAAAAATCAACATCACCGACTTTTGGAGGGCAAAAGATATTCAAGATATATGGATCAAATTCATTCTTATTTCTTAACTTAAATCTCATTGATATATATATATATATATATATATATATATATATATATATACAACTAGTATATCACCCGTATAACATATGGGAATATAAGAAAAAATTCACATAGAAACGCATAATACCTAACCATTCACCATAAATTTTATAGTACTTTTTTCGTGCTCTTCATTTTGATACGGCTACAAAAAACTGACCACGATTGAATAAAAGTCTTGGCAAATGCACGTCAACATGAGAGAGTGCGAAAAGCATAATTAGTGAAAATTGTCGTCTTTGAAATTTAAATGCCAATCTACTATCTGATGAGATTAATATCATTTGTGGAATAAATACTTTACTCCTAAATGTGTAGTATAACATAATAAATATTATGGAAGCAATTGTACCAAAATATTACAAATATGCATCATTCAAAGCATATTAGAAAATAAAATAAATAAAACTAAAGTCTCTCACATGATCAATTAATCTTGCAATAACACAATAATTCCCTTCTTTTCTCACATGAATTTCCTATTTTTCGAGTGATTGAAAATTAAAAATAATTAAAATATTTATCGAGATATATTTTTAAAAAGATATATAGTCAACTTTTATTATCTATAACCTTCTTTTATTTAGAGATCATTCGATTGATAAATATGTTATCAAAAAAATTTGCTTACATATTTTAGGAAGAAAAACAACACTCTGGTCGTATGAAATTTTTTTAAAAATAGATTTGGTTCCACGTCATTTCTCTGTCTTTTTTTGCCAAAATGGTCCAATAAGTATTTAACGGTTTCTGTTAAATGGCAAAGAAGAGATAATTTAATCCTTATATTTGAAAAAAAAAATTACATAAATTATTTGGATACAATTTAAAATACAAAAGCAAATCTAAAACTTTTAAAAATATATAGTTGATTTCAAAAGTAAATAAATTAACAAATCTTTTAAAAGTAAGAAATAAAAAATTACTTGAAAATCACTTAAAACGATCAATTTTTATTTTCTGAAATTCGCTTTGTACAAAGATGAATCTACGGATTAGTATTTTATTATTAAATTTAATTGCTTATGTATTCAGAAATATCTTTTTGAAAATTCTTAAAATCAGTAATTATATAATTTAGTAAATATGAGTTTTTTTATTTATTTTGTTATTTTATATTAATTAAATAAGATTTAAAACTAAGATAGACTAATTGATTTATTCCATAGTTTCTTTGATTTATTTATATATAATAATTAAAACCATTGTTTCTACACTTTCAATAATATTTTTTAATAAGATTATTTCGATTTATTTAATTGATTAGGACTTCGAGTACACTTTAATTATAAATACTCAACATTTCTTTTGCAATACTCCAAAGCATCATTCATTTCAGTTGATATTTTTTATTGATATACCTAATTATAGTGATTAAATAATATAAACTAATTAATTAATGGAAATATATAATATTTTCGCGAGATTTTAAATTTAAGTTTTTAATATATAGTGTACACTACTATATTAAATTTCTCTTTGTTTGAGATTTATATTTTTTAATTAATGAAAACGTGAATATTTCTGTAAATATAATCAATTCCTATTTATTCATAATTCATACTCCTTAATTTGTAAAAATTAATAAGGTAAGTATGAGTTATTTGAGGTATAATTATAATGTAACAAATGCAATGATGATTAGGCCAGTAATTGATTCTGTGTCCGTTGAATCATGAGAGGCTGACATATAAGCACACGAATAACCAGCAGAAGACATGTGGCAGGCAAAGCATAAAAAGCTGCCACTTAAAATTAGCGTATTCTGTATTAATATATAGAGGTGATGTATATAAAGGTTATACTTATAAGGGTTATACATATATAATCAATATAAATCCTCTTTTATTGTACAAGTGATGACTGAATGTCAAACTTTTCCCATACTTATTACGGTCCAACAAATGCTGGTCATACTTTGATTGAATCATTTCTCTTTTAATTTAAATGATCATTTTCCCGATTGAGATTTTATATTTCATGATTTATGAATTTAGAAAAATTTGTCTATATATAAAAAAATTATTGACTGTTGGAAACTACCGTAATAAATATTTCAAAATTAAATATAAAATAAATAATTAACATACTCAAATAAATATAGAAAAAACTCCAAAAAAATTCTCGCGCCGAACCTATAAAATTTGAGAATCTGAGTGGCAACCCTGATTATCGTATCGTATTGTATCCTAGATCACGTCTTTATTATCTTTCCTTGGTTAGTATTGGACTTCCATTTTTTAGTACCCACGGTTGCAACCATTCTATGTAGAATACATACATAATTCATTAGCATCATACATATGTGTCCAAAATCTGTTTAATTTGTTTTGTAGCTCGATAATACGATGTTTTGTAGAGTACTTCATTTGGACCTCATGAACAGTCCATTATTTATAACAAAAATTATATTTTGCACCTAAAGAGCTTTGAAAAGATGTCTTGAGAGCATCTCCAATGGCAACTGCAAAATAGTGGTGAATACTATTTTTGTGTTAATGCTTCTCCAACAGCTACTGTAAAAATTCCTGTATTTGTGGGATATCTACGGTGTTCCCCTATTTATAGTGTACTACCTTTCATTCTACCAATACTATTCTATCTTATTTGTATTTATGCACAGAAATTTGCAACAATTATTTGTTGCTCAATTTAGAAATTAAAAAGTCTAGTTATTTTGATGCTTTAAAAATGTAATGATTGAATATCTGTGATAATATTCCCCTGTTATATAATTTTATATTATAATTATAATTTTTCGTATTAATTCAGCGATCTGAATAAATTTAGATTTTTATTACTCCCTCCATCCCGGAACAATCTGCACAGCTGACTGGGCACGGAGATTAAGAAAATGCACTTTTTTGAAGAGTTGACCAATTTAAAGGGAGGATATAAAATGTAACTCATATGTAAGTGAAGTAAAGGAAAAAGTAAAAGTGTGTTAATTGAGTTGAAAAAATAATGGCAATTGTGTAAAATAATTGTGTATACGATAACACCTCGATAAATGAATATGATCGGGACCGGGGGAAAATATTCATTTAGCGAAATTATTCATTTATCGGAAGAAAATCTGAACATATTATAAAGAGTTGGGACCGGAGAAAATTATTCATTTGGCGAGGTTATTCGTTTATCGAACATTCATTTATCGAGGTTTTACTATAATGAGGGTGGTAGAAACAAATTTTTTTACCATTTATGGGTGTGCAAACTTCTGTGGGACGGACGAATAAGGCAAACGTGCAGACTCCGGTGGGATGCAGGGAGTATTAGTTAATGGAGGTAAAATGCATTTATATTTGTACATAATATTAAGATTAGATAAAGAATATAATAGAATATCCATTTTACTGTATTTTTGTGCAAATTGTCGGAGATGCATCTAGAGGTGCCCAGAAAACCCCAACCCATCGGATCCGTGGACCCGGACCCGTGGTATACACGGGGTGGTGTCCGGGTCTTACCTTTCCCAACCCGGCGACCCGCAGGGTCCGACTCGTCGACCCGGCGGAAACTAAAAAAAAAATAAAAATTTGAATTCTAGCAGTTGGGCCCGGCGAGTCCAACGGACAAAATTCAAATTTTAAAAAAAAAATCTATCTATAAATACTTACCCAACCCATCTCAGTTTTTCACACTTTCATTCTAGTCTATCTCTCAAACTCTCATTGCTAATTGTTATACCATTTAATCTCTTTTTTTTTAGTATTTAATCATTATGTCGAGTTCTGACAAGGAAAAGGGTATTGCTACGTCTCCCAAAAATCCAAAATATCCGAGTTGGAGCGAATGGCTCTTTGGGGCAAATCGAAAAAACCATCTGTGATAATTATTTGGGAGCCCCAAAACCAACCTCCACCCGATTTTTGAAAATGAAAGTCAAGAACCTGAATATGATGCTATACATGAAAGTATCTATTACGGTAGCATAATAACTACAAGTAAAGAAGAAATTGACCCCCGGGAATTTCGACATATCCCGAATCGTCAACAACTGCAAAACATTGACGAAGAAATGGACCATGAAATCGATGAAGCTATGTTAAATTAAACATATGCAACGTTCGAGCACACTCTTCATGGCGTACCAACTCCGACGCAAAAATCAAAGTCGAAGCGCCATGCGGCAAGCCAAGCTGAAGAAGAACCTCCTTATGTTGAAGAGTTATCGTCCGGGGAGGAAGAAATTGTGAAAGGAAGAGGAAGCAAGAAAACTAAAGCGAGAAAGAAGCCTACTCCTGTTGCACAAAAGAAATCGATATCCGAACTTTTTTCAAAACACTTTAAAAAGGAAAAAATGTCGGATGGTTCGATGAATGTATTTTGCAACTGCTGCAAGAAAGAGTATTCGTATAAAGACGGGGATGGATACGGAAATTTTAAAAGGCATTTTGAGAATAACCATGCCTCGATCCACGGAGAACAAAAGTCGCAAAATCAACTCAACTTCCAACCTTCTAGTGGAGCCGGACCAGCCGGCAATCAAGGTATGTCTGAATCTCAACTTTATAAATATAATGAAAAAATTGCTAGAGAACGGATGGCAAAATTATGTGCACAAGAATATTTACCTTTTAATTTTGCAGATAGTACGGGTTGGGAATATAGGATGCAAAATGCCTATAATCCTGCTATTAAGAGAATTCCATGTACCATAATGTCTAAACAAGTAGTATACTTAGCCAAACAACATACACTTGGACTACGAGCTTATTTTAGATCTATAAATCATAGAGTTTCTTTAGCTGCGGATACATGGGCAGATTTTAAACAAAAAAATGATTATATGGGAATACATATATACATTAGATTGATGAAAATTGGAACTTAAACAAAAAATTACTTGCGTTTAAGAAATTTAGTTATGCACATAGTGCAGATAATATAGCTAGAGCAATTATTAAAATTTTAACTTTTTATTGCTTAAAAGATAAAATTTTCACAATTGGTTTTGATAATGCTAGTTTTAATTGTAATATCCGGATTAATTACCGAGTATTTCACCTGTATTTGAACCCTGTATTAGTTGGAATTGTGATATCAATAAGTGGAATATGGTATTTACCGTATTTGTATTTTCGTGCATGAGTATGGCAGCATATTACTTGTCCCATACAAATGCTCAATAATACAAATTATTGAGTATGGCTGCATATTATAAGTAAAGTAATCAATTATGGAGTTGGGTGGAGGCCAGCACATGGTCCTGGACAGTTTTTAATTATTAAGCACAGATGACTTTGGAATCTAGCGTAGGAATTATTGAGCACAGGGGCCCAGAAACATTTTATAAAGGACAGCACCTCATTTCATTTGGTTTTCATCTTCCTTCACCTGTTCTTAATTTCCTGGAAGTCCAGAGGGTTTTCCCTAACTCTGAAACACATTTAGACCACCCCCTTTTGTGAACTTTGAAGATTGGGTGTCACTGGTGATTGATCATTGAAGTGGAGAAACATCTTGATCTGGCAAGCAAGCAACCGGAGTTGGATTCTACTTATTGCCTCGGTGTTTTCTTCATCTTAAGGTATGTTAATACTAATTCCTAATTGGATTCGTGTTATCAAGGTTATGATAGAAGTATGCTGTCAAGATATGGAGTTCCATTGATAGAATCATCCAAGCATCATCATGTTTTAGAAATTGGGATGTTTATACTTATGAATAAATCATCAGAGGTTATATCCTTCCATATAAGTTGGATTTGTTAGATGTTTTATGGATATAATGATGATATTGGAATCTAACACATCAATCTTGGATCACCCAACTTCACCTGAGAATTTCGTATGTTCAGTTTTCTACCCAATACCCTACTGTCATCAACTAGGCGAGTCAAGTCGGCTGATCGGCGAGGTTGACTTCTGACTCGGCTGATCAGCGAGGATGACTCGGCTGATCAGCTAGGTTGACTCGGCTGATCAGAGAGGTTAACTAGGCTGATCAGCTAGGTTGACTAGGCTGATCGTGAGGTTGACTTTTGGCGTCGGTGATCGAGGTGACTTTGGGTCATAACTTCTTCATACGAACTCGGATTCGGATGAATTTTATTTTAAAGCGATCGTCTCGAGGTTGACTTTTGACTCGGCTGATCGAGAGAGGTTGACTAGGCTGATCAGCTAGGTTGACTAGGCCGATCAGCGAGGTTGACTTTTGACGTCGGTGATCGGCGAGGTGACTTTTGGGTCATAACTTCTTCATACGAACTCGGATTCGGATGAATTTTATTTTAAAGCGATCGTCTCGAGGTTGACTTTTGACTCGGCTGATCGGAGAGGTTGACTAGGCTGATCAGCTAGGTTGACTAGGCTGATCAGCGAGGTTGACTTTTGGCGTCGGTGATCAGTGAGGTGACTTTGGGTCATAACTTCTTCATACGAACTCGGATTCGGATGAATTTTATTTTAAACGATCGTCTCGAGGTTGACTTTTGACTCGGCTGATCAGAGAGGTTGACTAGGCTGATCAGCTAGGTTGACTAGGCTGATCAGCGAGGTTGACTTTTGGCGTCGGTGATCGGCGAGGTGACTTTTGGGTCATAACTTCTTCATACGAACTCGGATTTGGATGAATTTTTTTAAAATGATCGTCTCGGCGGGACTCGGCTGATCAGAGGGTTGACTTTTGACTCGACCGATCAGCGAGGTTGACTTTTGACTCGGTGATCGGTGATGTTGACTTTTGACTCGGTGATCGGCGAGGTGACTTTTGACTCGGTGATTAGGTTACATTTTATGAACTTCCGACCGTGATTTGGATTATTAAATGTTAGTACGACTATAAATGAAATCTATATTACTTATTTTGTTAAGGTTCAAGCTTAGCAACGTGATTGATTGAAGGGCGACCTTGAGTGTTTCGTTTTCGTGGAAGTTTTGTTCTTGTCTTGAATCGAGGCAAGTACCTTATTTGTTTTATGTATTGATGTTGTACATATTGTCGTGCGTGTATGTCGTTGTTGTATGTCTACCTCGTGTTGGTCCGACGGGATCATCGGGGATCTATGCTAGCGTCTTGCTGGATCATCGGACGGGTTTTCCACCACGGGTTGGTCAGACGGGATCATCGTGGGTTCTAGGCGATGAACGCTGGATCGTCGGAATTACCATGTGTTTGTTATGATATCATGTTGTGATTATCGGATGTGTATGTTACTTATTGAGTTCTCGTAGGAGAAGACTCGTTGGTGTTTTTGTCAATTACGTATTATTTTACGTGAGATGTTGAATAATATGTTGTGGTACTTGTACTAGCATCGTTGTGCTAACCCCTTCGGGGGTGAACATTTTGTTTATGTTCGGGATCCAGAGAGCGGGAAACAACCACTGGAGCCGCATGACGATGGGGGTGCGAGTGATGTTCTAGCCGGGTTTACTTGTCTGTTGTTTGTTAGTTATTTCAATAAGTACTCGAGTACGTAGTCGTTTTGATAAATTTGAATTTGGTGATGTATTAATAATTTCGTTGAACATTTGTATTTTCGGTATTTGGTCGGAACTGTTGTATCTTAATTAGTTATTTCCATTCGTTAGTACCTTTTTATGCTTATTCAATTCTTGACCTTGTAAATCCTTATGTAAAGGATTTACGGTATTGTAATATTCCCGAATATATTGGGGTGTTACGAATATGGTATCGGAGCTAAGATTATGGATATCTTGGCCGTTGGGTTAAAGTAGGGGTCGTTTTTGTCATTTGAGGTAACGTAGGGAATAACATCAACTGTCTTGCTACGTCGTCGTGCGGACGGTGGTTGTAAGTTCCTAAACTCTATCTCATCCTTTGCATGTTACATTTCCTTATACTTGAGCATTTGAACGATATTGTTTCCTGTATATTGAGTAATTATGCTTACAGTATGTTGAGAGGCGGACGTGGACGTGGTCGCGGTCGCGGACGCGGACGAAGGAATGCTGAAAGAGAAGCGTCGCCTTCTAATCAGGCCAGTCATAGCTCCGGCGAGCCACAAAGATCTATCAATAACGAACCAGAACCTGCTGTACCAGAAATCCTTCGTCAGGTGGTGAACCAGATGACTATGTTCGCCCAGTCGTGGACCGAATGCAAGTGGCGGTGGGACTACAGCAGGTAGTGGGACAGCAAGGAATCCTGGACATGGGAAATCGAGGTGACAGGTGGCTGCAGGAGGTGGCAAAGATGCAACCACCCAAATTCGACGGTATTTCTGAGACTCCCACAGGATCATTGGTTAAAGGAGCTGGAGAAAATCTTTGCCGGAATTAAGCCCTGACGGCCAGAAGAGCCTCTATCGCTCAATATTTTCTCGATAGGGGAAGCGTCCGAATGGTGGGAAGCCATCCGGCCTATAGACCATGATGCCGATTGGACAGAGTTTAAATTGATGATGGAAGCTCGATCGCCTCGTCTGTGAAGGAAGCTAAGGTTCGGGAGTTTTTCTCGCTCGGCCTTGAGATGTGCCGAGTATCTCGAGCAATTAAGGCGTTTAACCCGGTGGCATTTGTTCGACATCCGGTGAGCAGATGCGAGAAATGATGATCCATTTTGATATGAGGATGAAACCGAGAAATCCAGAGGTACATGTCCGGTTTTGAATGTACCACACTCCGCCAATACCGGGATAAGGCATTGGCGTATGAGATCAAGGAAGCGGCTATGGAGAAATTTACGGAATCGAAGCGAAAGTCTCTGGTACTTTTACGAGCACAAGAACAGCGGGCCCCGCAAGGCCAGTCATCTTTTCATTCTTTAAAGAAACCTCCGCACCCATTAGGAGCGGAAAGAACTTGAGCAACATCAACTATGACTGATGTTATCGGGAAATGCTTTAACTGCGCCCAGACGGGGCACTATCGACGAAATTGCCCCCTACCTGCCGTGACTTGTTTTGATTGTGGTCGAGAGGGACATCGTGCGGTGTTATGTGAAGAGGCTGAAAAGTCTTTTAGAGCCCGTACACCCCAGCCCGGTCGAGAAGGAAGCCGATATCAACAAACGCGGCAAAGTGTTCGGATGCCTCGGGAATTTTGGCCGCGGCGAGGCGAGAGGGCAGTGGGGCGGAAAGGTACATCGAGTGCCGGATCTATTCCCCCACGTTTATGCGAGATGAGGAGGACAGGACGATCGGAGATCTTCTTTGTCGCATCGAGTCTTGTCCGAGATCCTTTCCCGGCCGATTAGCGTTTTATTCGATACAGAGCTACACATTCTTTTATATCCTTGTCTTGTGTAAATCGTTTGAATGTTTACGGTTTTCATAATTGTGAACCTTATGTTGTTGGTTTACAGTGGAGAGAGGATTGTTGGAAACTTAGAAACTAGAGATTTCCCTGTATCATTTGGAGGCGAGTGGCTCTCAAATCGATTGTAATAGAAATGCAAGGGGACGATCGATACTCGGAGACGATTGGCTTAATCGATATGGAGCTATTGTAAACTACCGAAGAAGGAATATCTCGCTGATCGACGATGGTTCGAAATCTGTTTGAGGATGGAAACCGGGAAGCTCGGAAAGTTGATCAAAGCGATGAAAGTGTCAAATTGTTGAAAGCAGTGTCTGGGATCTTTGGTGTTATGCAATGAAGAAAGAAGACGAAATTGTGGAACTTTCATCCATTCTGTTGTGAGCGAATTTCCGGATGTATCTCTGACGAGTTACCTGGACTACCTCCACGACGGGATGTAGAATTTACCATTGAGATGGAACCTGGAGCTACACCAATTTCTAAGGCGCCGTATCGTATGGCACCTACCGAGATGTATGAACTGAAAAAGCAGCTGGAGGAGTTCTTGGACAAAGGCTATATTCACCAAGCGTTTCTCCACAGGAGCGCCGGTTCTTTTTGTCGAAAGAAGGATGGATCACTTCGACTATGTATCGACTATCGAGAGCCGAACAAGATGACGATTAAGAACAAATATCCGTTGCCACGGATTGATGATTTATTTGACCGGTTGCAAGGAGCAACGGTATTCTCTAAAATTGATCCGAGATCGGGATATCATCACTAAGGATTAAAGAATCGGATGTTCGAAATCGGCATTTAGAACTCGCTACGGACACTATGAGTTTGTAGTGATGCCGTTTGGTCTCACTAATGCACTGCTTGTATTCATGCGGTTGATGAACCGAGTGTTCATCGAATATTTGGATAAATTTGTGGTCGTGTTCATTGATGACATTCTAGTGTATTCTAAGAACCGGAAGAGCATGCACAACATTTGCGGATTGTATTAGAACTTTTAAGAAGCGAGCAAGCGTACGCCAAACTCTCTAAGTGTGAATTCTGGCTAAAGGAAGTAATGTTCCTCGGTCATGTGGTATCGGCTAAAGGAGTCGAGTAGATCCTCGAGAAGATTGAAGCGGTTTTGGATTGGAAGCCTCCTAAGAACGTGAAAGAAGTCAGAAGTTTCTTAGGACTTGCTTGGGTATTATCGTCGGTTCGTGGAAGGATTTTCCAAAATTTCCGTCCACTTACTCGACTCTGCGAGAAAACTCAAAAGTTTGAGTGGAATGAGTTGTGTCGAGTTAGCTTTGATGAATTGAAGAAGAGATTGGACGGCACCAATTCTTTCACTTCCACGAGGAACAGGAGGATTTATAGTTTACGGTGATGCTTGAATCAAGGACTCGGATGCGTATTAATGCGAGAATGACAAGGTGATCGCTTACGCGTCGCGGCAATTTGAAACCTTATGAAGTTAATTACCCAACACATGATTTGGAGCTAGCGGTAGTTTTGCCTTGAAGATATGGAGGCATTATCTGCACGGACTCACCGTCAGATCTTTACGGATCACAAGAGTCTCAAATACATCTTGATCGAGAAAAGAGTTGAACATGCGGCAAAGGAGATGGTTAGAGCTGATTAAGGACTACGACTTGGAGATTTTGTATCATCCAGCAAGCGAATGTAGTGGCCGACGCCCTCGGCCCAAGCCTGTTTCTATTCGAATCTTTGGAGACTCGACCTCCCAACTTAGCCTTCAACGAGAGATTATTCGAGAAGGAATTGAAGTATGGTTACAAAGAGTCCAAGGACAACTGTGCATGATGGAAATAACTTCATCATTAACCGAAGAAATCAAATCTAGACAGCGGATGATCCTCGATGATTCGGTTACGTGATGAAGTAATCAAGGGAAGGCCCCGGATTCGTAATCCAAGATGATGGAGTTTTGAGATTTCGTAACCGACTCTGTGTACCCGATGTCGATGTTCAAACAGACAATTATGAAGGAAGCTCATAGTTCGCCCTATTCTATCCACCGGGCACCAGTAAAATGTATAAGGACTTGAAACAGAATTTACGGTGGGGCAACATGAAGAAAGATGTAACGGACTACGTTTGAAATGCTTGACTTGTCGGCGGGTTAAAATCGAGCATCAACGACTGCCGGAATGTTGAAACCACTCCCGATTCCTGAATGGAAGTGGGAGGACATATCGATGGACTTTATCACTAGTATGCCGAGAACAAGACAGGAATGAACATGATTTGGGTGATAGTTGATCGTTTAACCAAATCAGCTCATTTTCTAAGCATCAAGGACACGTGGGGACCGAGAAGGTTGGCACGAGTATTTATTTCAGAGGTAGTTCGATTGCATGGAACGCCGAAAACCATTGTTTCGATCGAGACGGCCGTTTTGTGTCTCATTTTTGGAAAGCGATTCATAAGGCCTTGGGGACGATTGAACTTCGATCTGACTTATCACCCGCGGTGACGGACAATCCGAGAGGACCATTCAAACGGTGGAAGACATGCTAAGGGCTTGTGCCTTAGATTGGTCAAACGATTGGGAAATTCATCTACCGTTGATTGAATTTACCTACAACAATAGTTGGCATGCTTCCATTAAGATGGCACCGTTTGAGGCATTATACGGGAGGAGATGTAGATCGCCCTTATGTTGGGACGATTCATCGACTTAATCGGGACAGAACCGAGTTGATCGTACAGACTCGAGAGAAGATAGCCTTGATTCGTGAGAGGTCATTTACACGCCCAGTCGCGAAATCTTACGCGGACATACGTCGTCGCCCTTTGGAGTTCAATCTGAGACCACGTACTTTTAAAGGTTACTCCTACTCGGGAATTTTCCGTTTTGGAAAAAGGAAAACTTAGTCCGAGATATATCGGACGTTCAAATCCTTGAGAGAGTTGGAGAGTTGGCATCTGATTGGCATTACCGCCGTCATTGAGCCATGTTCATAACGTGTTCCACGTATCCCAATTACGGAAGTATATACCGGATCTAGTCATGTCATTGATTTGGCGAGATCGAAGTCGCTCAAGATGGCACGTTTGAAGAGAAACCGATCGGGATACTCGAGAGTCGAGTTAAGCGGTTGAGAAACAAACCGATCGCATTGGTCAAGGTTCGGTGGTCGCGCCACGGAGTGGAAGAAGCCACTTGGGAAACGAAGAAAGTATGAAGTCCATATATCCGAGATTATTTTCGTCTTGAGTTTGGGACGAAACTCCTTTTAGTAGGAGAGTATGTAATATCCGGATTAATTACCGAGTATTTCACCCGTATTTGAACCTGTATTAGTTGGAATTGTGATATCAATAAGTGGAATATGGTATTTACCGTATTTGTATTTTCGTGCATGAGTATGGCGGCATATTACTTGTCCCATACAAATGCTCAATAATACAAATTATTGAGTATGTTGCATATTATAAGTAAAGTAATCAATTATGGAGTTGGGTGGAGAGGCCAACATGGTCTGGGCAGTTTTAATTATTAAGCACAGATGACTTTGGAATCTAGCGTAGGAATTATTGAGCACGGGGGCCGAAACATTTTATAAAGGACAAAGACCTCATTTCATTTGGTTTTCATCTTCCTTCACTGTTCTTAATTTCTGGAAGTCAGAGGGTTTTCCCTAACTCGAAACACATTTAGACCACCCCCTTTTGTGAACTTTGAAGATTGGGTGTCACTGGTGATTGATCATTGAAGTGGAGAAACATCTTGATCTGGCAAGCAAGCAACCGGAGTTGGATTCTACTTATTGCCTCGGTGTTTTCTTCATCTTAAGGTATGTTAATACTAATTCCTAATTGGATTCGTGTTATCAAGGTTATGATAGAAGTATGCTGTCAAGATATGGAGTTCCATTGATAGAATCATCCAAGCATCATCATGTTTTAGAAATTGGGATGTTTATACTTATGAATAAATCATCAGAGGTTATATCCTTCCATATAAGTTGGATTTGTTAGATGTTTTATGGATATAATGATGATATTGGAATCTAACACATCAATCTTGGATCACCCAACTTCACCTGAGAATTTCGTAT
The DNA here is from genome assembly GCA_033398695.1 of Orobanche coerulescens. Taxonomy (NCBI): domain Eukaryota; kingdom Viridiplantae; phylum Streptophyta; class Magnoliopsida; order Lamiales; family Orobanchaceae; genus Orobanche; species Orobanche coerulescens. The sequence continues at coordinate 20,695 of JAWKAU010000973.1, forward strand.
GTTCAGTTTTCTACCCAATACCCTACTGTCATCAACTAGGCGAGTCAAGTCGGCTGATCGGCGAGGTTGACTTCTGACTCGGCTGATCAGCGAGGATGACTCGGCTGATCAGCTAGGTTGACTCGGCTGATCAGAGAGGTTAACTAGGCTGATCAGCTAGGTTGACTAGGCTGATCAGCGAGGTTGACTTTTGACGTCGGCTGATCAGCGAGGTGACTTTTGGGTCATAACTTCTTCATACGAACTCGGATTCGGATGAATTTTATTTTAAAACGATCGTCTCGAGGTTGACTTTTGACTCGGCTGATCAGAGAGGTTGACTAGGCTGATCAGCTAGGTTGACTAGGCTGATCAGCGAGGTTGACTTTTGACGTCGGCTGATCAGCGAGGTGACTTTTGGGTCATAACTTCTTCATACGAACTCGGATTCGGATGAATTTTATTTTAAAACGATCGTCTCGAGGTTGACTTTTGACTCGGCTGATCAGAGAGGTTGACTAGGCTGATCAGCTAGGTTGACTAGGCTGATCAGCGAGGTTGACTTTTGACGCGTCGGTGATCGGCGAGGTGACTTTGGGTCATAACTTCTTCATACGAACTCGGATTCGGATGAATTTTATTTTAAAAGCGATCGTCTCGAGGTTGACTTTTGACTCGGCTGATCAGAGAGGTTGACTAGGCTGATCAGCTAGGTTGACTAGGCTGATCAGCGAGGTTGACTTTTGACGTCGGTGATCGGCGAGGTGACTTTTGGGTCATAACTTCTTCATACGAACTCGGATTTGGATGAATTTTTTTAAAATGATCGTCTCGACGGGACTCGGCTGATCAGAGGGTTGACTTTTGACTCGGTGATCAGCGAGGTTGACTTTGACTCGGTGATCGGCGATGTTGACTTTTGACTGGTGATCAATGAGGTGACTTTTGACTCGATTAGGTTACATTTTATGAACTTCCGACCGTGATTTGGATTATTAAATGTTAGTACGACTATAAATGAAATCTATATTACTTATTTTGTTAAGGTTCAAGCTTAACGTGATTGATTGAAGGCGACCTTCGAGTGTTTCGTTTTCGTGGAAGTTTTGTTCTTGTCTTCGAATCGAGGCAAGTACCTTATTTGTTTTATGTATTGATGTTGTACATATTGTCGTGCGTGTATGTCGTTGTTGTATGTCTACCTCGTGTTGGTCCGACGGGATCATCGGGGATCTATGCTAGCGTCTTGTTGGATCATCGGACGGGTTTTTCCACCACGGGTTGGTCCGACGGGATCATCGTGGGTTCTAGGCGATGAACGCTGGAT